>ML791584.1:3388-22021 GCA_009831015.1 Picea engelmannii | reverse complement strand
TATATATATATATATATATATATATATATATATATATATATATATATATATATATATATATATATATATATATATATATATATATATATATATATATATATATATATACTTTTGTTATTATTGTCTTAGTTGACATATAATGATGTATGGTGATGTCAATTAGGTTTAGCTGAGATGGTTGGGATGAATGATTGTTATCACCTAGGTTCAATTCTCATAAGTCACATGTTGATGTCATAATGAGTATATTGTTGTAATGACTTCAAGCCCTATTGTTGATCAACCTTGTTCCTTGAAGATTCTAGGGATTACCTTAGGTACCATCCTTGAAAAAAGAGAAAGTACTGAGGGGTTTTCCCCACACAATGTAACCTAGAATGTATGGTGATGTCAGTAGTGCATTCAATCATTTGTGACAAACTCCGACAAAATAAGTTATATAATGTGAACATATAATATAATGATAACAACTTTACACTCAATCATTTATGACAAACGCCTCCTAACTAAATTTTATAATGCAACTATTGATGTCAAAAAACACTTTACCTTCTTTGCCCCTTATAATGTGGAAGAGTATCCTCTCATAATGTGGAACAAACTCCTACTATCATATTCACTCATTTATATTTTTTTATGAAATACTATGTAAAGGTTCCAATTGGTATGATTAATGATTATTATTACATGTACCACTTGAAGGTAATGTCATATAAATTGATGTGGTTTTTGTAGAATGACAATCGTATATAGTTTGGTGGGATAACTTGAGTGGTTGGGTGATTTGAGTTTCATGCATGAGGTCTCGGGGTCAATTCCCTATGATAGTTTCCTTTTTTGCATGTGTCACCCAGTGTCTATGTTGGATTAAGTGTTGTAATCAACACTAACATGTTTTCACTAGGTATCATCTACAACTATGGGAAAGTGCTCAAAAGTTTCCCTACAAATTTTTCCTTGGAAAAGAAAGCACCAATTATATACACTTCATATATCTAAGATTTTCATCTTAAATTTATCTAAGAAAATATTGTAGTTTTCTCTTAAATTAACACCTTTATTTAAGGGTTCTTTTAATTTATCAACTTTCCCATCTTCTTAGAAAGAGTTGTCTATTTAGAAAACAAGGGAAATAACTACAAAGAAACTAGTCCCTTAGTTCAACTAAATTGTAATTTATATAACCACCAATTTACATAATTATAATAGTTTTGGTTCATCACCTTGGGAAATATCACCACCAACCACCAATGACGGAAAGAGGATTATACTGAGGGGCATGTTGATAGGGGCACCCAGAAAAGTTTCGGCCAAGAGGATGGAGAGGATATTCATGCATGGGGAAGTAGCATATGTCCCAGAGTGCTTGATCACTACACAAAGGGATTCAGATGGTCGACAACAGTATCAGACAGAGATCAAGACCTTGTTGGGACAACATCAACAAGTTTTTGGTTCTATTCCGCCAGGGAGACCACCTAAAAGGGGGTTTTAGCACACCATTGAGTTGGAGGAGGGGGATAAACCCATTATCATAGCACCCTATCATCATCCTCGGAGATTGAAGGATGAGATAGAGAAAGCAATTAAGGAATCTCTAGAAATAGGACACACCAAACCTAGCATCAATCCATTATCTTCTTCAATTGTCTTAGTTCTGAAGAAGAATGGTACCATGAGGACATGTATCGACTATAAAGCCTTGAACAAGAAAACCATCAAGAATCGGTATCATATCCCTCGCATTGATGATTTGATGGATGAACTACATGGGGCAGTTTTCTTCTCCAAGATTGATGTACGCTTTGGATATCATTAGATCAGCATCTGAGAGCATGACATAGAGAAGACGACATTTTGATGCCACTACGGTCATTTTGAGTTAATGGTTATGCCATTTGGGATAACCAATGCACTGACTACATTTTAGTATTGCATGAACCACATATTCAGGGATCAGTTGAGGAAATCAGTCTTGGTATTCTTTGACGACATCTTGGTTTACAGCAAGACATGGAAAGAACATTTGAGGCACTTGGATGAGGTGCTTAGCATCATGGAAGAACAATTACTATATGCCAAAGATTCCAAGTGGGAATTTGGAATGACAAAACTACTTTACTCGGGCCACATTATTAGTGCCCAGGGGGTACAGGTGCACCAAGAGAAGATTAGGGCCATTTTGGATTGGCCAATGCTTATGAATTTGATAGAGTTGGGCAGCTTCTTTCAGCTATACAACTATTACAGGTAGTTTGTCTGGAGTTTTTCTCAGTTGGGAGCGCCACTTACAGATCTCACCAGACAGGGGGACTTCATCTAGATCGATGAGTCATAGAAATCCTTCGATCACATGAAGGAATTCATGGGCATATGCCCAGTTTTAGCATTACCAAACTTCACTTTGTCGTTTGTATTAGAGTGTGATGCATCCGACGAGGGCATTGGGGAGGTTTGGTGTTATGAGGAAAATCACTCTATGGTATGGGGTAAACCACAACAAATGGAAATGACTGCATAAATAAACTCTAATCTCAAGTATGTTATATAAACAAACATGCTAACAAGACAAGATAAAGAGCCTACCTCATCCAGACGTTCGATGAAGTCCACCGTTGAGCACTTGACTCAAATCTATACACCTGTGACTTGTCCTCAACAACCAAGATACACAAGCATATGGTGATAATATATAAAGTTATCACATATAATAGAATAAACCATTAATATTAATAAAAAATACACCCATGGAATAATAATTCAAATATTTGCAAGACATTAATTGGATGAGAAAAGAGTCTTTTTATTAAAATGTAGTCAATAGAAGTGTATGAATGACAAACTTCGGTGTCGACACTTTCAAAACCAAGAAACTAAGTCCCTTCCAGCTGGGCCTCCACCACTTCAATCCTCCACCAAAGGCAAGATCATATAAGAGAGACAATGAGGTTATCCATCAAGTAGGGAAGATATTGGGGGTTAAACAATGTGTTCAGACTTAAAAGGACAAAGGGATGCAGACTCAATATGAAGTGAATAATTTCTCCAGAGAAACTTTTCTCTCAAAGTTGAATTATTCTCCCTTCTTTCCACAACTTGGATATGGCCCATTTATAGCCTTCAAATGGAATTGAAGGGTTGAGTTGGAACGTTTCTAGTATATGGAAGGTCAAGGATCATAGATATTGTGACGTGACATGGAAATCCGATACCATTTTTAATTTTGGACACAAAACCCTATGTACGCAGGTTGTAATGGTGCAACCTGCATATACACATGTTGTATAGTTGTTAGGGCGTGTATATGTGGAAAAATATGTTTTTTAGCTCTGGGAATTGTAAAAAAGGACTTCAATTCAGCATAGGGAAATGGAAAAGGCCTTCTAAGCAAGTTGCATGGGGTGAGACGAATATTTCTATGTCAGATGCCCCCTACTGTGTGAGGTCATATGAGTATATGTGATGGTTGAAATACATTATAATTCCCAGAAGTGGAGTAATGGAGATTTTGTGTCACTAACAAATGGGTTCGTACCTAAGCCATGTGAACCGAAGTCAAAGGATAATGTAAGTGTGAAAACTGGAGTGACGACCTATCCTAAATGCTCGATAAAATAAAATACCTACCAAAGTCACGAACATGAGAAGTGATGCTAGAAACCGCAAGAATCCCTGGATAAAACCACCAAAACCAACTCCTTCCACTGCACTATTAGTCCACTAGGCTAAAATATTATCAAAAACTATGTAAAGTGGGTAAAGTTTTTCTATAAATAGTAAAAATAACTAAATTTACCATACCATTTCACATTTTCACCCAAATAGTACATTTTGGACCAAATTTCCCACGACCTTCAAGTGTCGATTGTGGGAGCTATGAGCGAGGAAAAGGACAATCATCTGGACCAAGTAAGTATTCTTTCCCTCCTCTTCATTTCTAGTGGAATATTAGATTTTGAAATTAAGTTTCACTTTTTGAGTTTTTTAATGTGCAAATTAGGAATTAGGGTATAAGCGGGTTGTAGATCATCGGGTCTCATATACTCATCCCTATACTAAATTGTTATCAAAACAAACCATGTATATGCATCCCTATACACGATTGTGTAAAGTGCAACTCATGTACAAGTTCGTAACTTGGTGTTTTAAAGAAATTTGACTCAAAAATTGGATTTTTCTTGCAGGATGGTACTGGAATGGAGAGAAAGAGAGCATGAGGAAGTTGATGCTACAGTGGAAAGAGATCCAGGGGACAAGTTAGTATTAAAAATAGGTGCACTATATAATTTTTGGGATCTCAAAGGGATGAGGGATCAGATGAGGTTGCTCCAAATGTTGGTGAACTTTTGGGATCTGGATACAGAGGCCTTCAACCTCGATGGGAAACCATTGAGAATTGAATTCGAGGATATATACTTTCTTACAGGGTTGTCGTTTTAGGGTGTAGTGGTGAACCTCAAAGCCAGGGGATCTGGGAGTGGCATGAACATAGAAGACTACATCGCCACTCACTATGTTGCAGGCACAGAAAAGGTGGGGAGCCAACTCCCTATTTGGGCGATCAACAACCCAAGTCTAAATATCATTGTTCTCATGTTGACATGGATCATGGGGTTGGCCTCATTGCATCACGCATCAAGGAAATTGATTTTTTAATTTGTGGAGTGCTTACAACCCACAATATATGATTGTTGCACCTCACTACTGGCTACTATGAAGATCTAGTTCATAGACAGCAAACAGGGTAGGAAGAGGAACTTCGGGTTTGCATCTATATTGTGTAGTTTTTTCTTTGAACAGGTTCCCGGATTGAGCCCTAGGGTCAATATCGCTCCACATAGACCACTCGATCCAACCATGTCATGGTGGACTGAGGTGATGAGGTTGTTGGGAGGTGGTAGGGTACCGACCCCCTACAATGATGAGTTCTTATTCTGGTGGCACCGACAGGTGATCGCCTAGGAGGACTACCCTTATGTAGGGATTGACTTCATAGGAGACCCAGACATGCCATTACCACCAGGTTCTTCCTATGGAGACATAGGTATGAAACAATTTTCAAATATATTTCATTTGTTTTCGTGTTTTTTAAAGAGAAAAACACAAACGCCACCTGAAGACACCAGTTGATCCTCGGGTGAGTAAACAACCCAAGTGGTGGAAGCCAAGTTCCATTTATGGCGACTCGCATCGTCTGTGGATCCTAAGTAAACTGAAGACTTCATTAACATCTGCCAACCAAGGGTAAAATCGATAAGCAAGTCGATGACGAAAGAGAAAAGATATATACACTAAGATACACTAGTATACAAAGATTTACGCCCAAGCTTAGGGCTCAAGCGTAATATCTTTTCAAGTAGAGCCCATTTTTAGGCTCAACCAACATATTCCCTTCATAATATTCTAATTCGTTGGCTCCTTTTTCTAAGACCCGTCACATGATATAAGGACCGTGCCACATGGGGTTGAACTTTCCTACCCCCAGTGGTTCTTTGGCTTGGTCATACAAGAGGACCAAGTCACCCTCAGCGTACTGTCGAGGACAAACAAACTTATCATACTGGACCTTGACACATCGTTTATTCGCTTCAATAGTCATAGAGGCATCTCGACGTTGCTCATGTATACTCTCTAGGTGTAAGAGGAATTCTTTGAGATCGTAAGTGTCAGGTAGGAGCTTAACTGCCAGTCTAAGAGAAGGGATTTCGCATTCAAAGTGAGGGTTGATTACTGGACTCTTTTCGTATGATCGAGCGAATGACTGAATTTCTTTAGGTGAATGATCTGCACTGATATATACATTTTCAATTTTACCAGGAATATAAGAGATATCGATTGTGAAGGTAGGAGAAATACTCTCCATGTTTCCTTCGGCATAAATGTCAGGCGTATCAAGTGGAACTATGGCATGACCGACTATCTCACTCAAGGAAAATTTAAAATCATCTTGTTCGATTCTAGCAAACTTTGGGAGAAAATAAGAGTGATGATGCATATCATCCCATGGCCTATCAGAACCATTCATGGCCTCTATGTTTGCTTCATCCGAAGGTAAAGTATCATCGAGGTAATCATGTGAGCAAGATGATGAAGTGGCCCATATGGGTTGGAGAACGGGATCCTCCTCGTCCATCTGCAAGGGGACATGGTCGGTAGCAGAGATGAGAACATCCTAATATGCTATCTTTGTCGCCGAAAGTGGCATTTCCATTCCAATATGTGATTGACCTTCACAAGACGAGGTAGGGGAAGGTAGGGTCCAAGGATCATTAATATATGAAGTGCAGAAAGGAACAAACCTCATTGATGAAGAAGACCTACTGGACATGGCATATATATGATGAATTGGTGCCATGAAATCAAGGGTACCCATAAGGGAAGAATACATTCTGACACAAATATCCTCAGTTGTCGACTGAGAATTGTCGATCACGGGGATCAAAGTTCCAATTGATGCATTAGGGCTAGTGTGCGCAAAGGAAAATTGATCGATCATCACGACTTTCCCATCATGAGGAAAACATAAAGTACAAAAAATGGAAGATATGACTGCAGTCATAGCATAATTCCAGTTACACCCTAGTAATAAGTTATAGTCAAGGGGCACATCAACCACCTCGACATCCACCTCCACCATCTTCCTGCCTAACTGGACTGAAAAGGTAGGAAGAATACCATGGGGACGGAAACAACGACCATCAAATGTGATCAACATGGTCGGAGATTGAGAGAGGGTTGGAGAACCAATGGATTTCCAATAGGTTAGGGACAACACACACATTGCAATGCCTTCATCAATAAGAGTATGTTTGATGGTATACTTTGAGTAATCCACATGGATTTGAAAGGCCATGTGGTAAGGCAAGAGAGGCTTCACACATGTGATGTAAAACTTGATAATCTTAGAGCCACAGGGGTCTAGAGCTCCTAACGCAAATAACAAGGCATTCCTCTGCGAAGGACACATCTGGAGTACATCCAAATCCAACATCGCGCAAGGGGTTTGACCCAGATCCTCAACAATAGAGTAATTATGGACAACTCTAGCATTAGGGTTGTGGGTAGAGTGCTTGAGTACTCCTTTTGGAATACGAGGCGAAGGCTTTGGATTTTCAATCTGTATAGGCGTCTCTGGAGGAGGGGAAGACTCTAGACGTGGAACAGCCTGTAAATCACTATAATCGTGAGATCGAGTGGCTACATTAATATGAGACTTAACCATATTTATGCATAAACGATCATTGTTCTGTGTCGATGGGTTTTGACTTCCACTCACCGCATTTATAGCATTAGAGGAGTTTGAGGCCATGTGTTGATTATGTGGAAAAGGATTAGTCATCACAGTGGGCGACATAGATAAAATCCTCGTATCTTCTTCAAGTTTGAGGCACAAGTGGGTAAGGTGACCATCAGTACAAATCTTACAAGGGAATTTCACCTTCCACTTCTCTTTCTTTCCCTCACCAGAATTAACCTTAAATCTATCATTGTTTGCATTGTCCTTGGGTTTATTATCATTATTCCTCCCACCCTTACGATTATTACCACATCCTTTCCTTTTATTCCCTTCTGGTTGTTGGTTACCATTTGGGTTGGTCGACGACTGCACTGAATGTACATTCGTTGACTAAGTGGGAGTGGAGGACACAGATGAAGCTTGTCCTCCTACAGAATCACTTAGAGACAACTCTTTCAACTGGCTTGTCACCAAGTCTGTAGATTTAACATTTGTGGAGCCTATAATGCCATCGACATGAGGCCCGAGATTTTGTCTAGGATCTTATTTTGACCTCGGTGCATCGGGAATAATTTTGTATAACATCCCAGACTGAGCATATATGATATCTAACTATTGGGATTTAAAAATTGCTTCCTCTTCAGATGTTACCCTGGATGTAGAGACATCCTTAGATATATAAGGTAGTAAATACTTAAGAAACCATTCCAATAGGAACTCTGGAGGAATGTAGGCTTTGATCAACCTCTTATGTCTACACCACTCTTGGATGTGATCCGAGATATGGGTGGCTTTGTCCTGGTAGAGGGCCGATAGGAGTTCTATGCTAGCATCGTAATGAACCAGCAATTGGAAGTGGTTGAGGAAAACTAAAACCATCTGATTAAAATTTCCATACGTCCCCCCTAGTAACTCTATCTACCATTTTGTTGCAACCCCCATGAGGGTGCGTTGAAACAGTATTAGACGAATATAATCGTTGTTAAGGGAATTGGAAGAGAACAAAATATGAAAAGTAGTGATGTGATCACCAGGATCCTCACCAGGCTTTCCCTCAAATTTTGGAATATCCGAAGGAAGCTTGGTGGGGATGGGGGCCATGTTGGGTCATGATGCACTGGGTCATTCATTAATCTCGATATGGAAAATTGAGTGTGGCCATAAATGGGAGACTGGGTTGCAACATTTGGCCCTAAACTCCAAGGAAATATTGATGTTGGGGAATCACATCCCATCCAGGGTTATGGTATGCACCATGTCCATGTTTGGGATTGTAAAACCCTCCTCCAAACTGATTCATAAGGGGTTGGTTGGGCATCATTCTAGTAGGAATGTTATGATAAGGGTTGTAAATATTTCCCCCAACCGAAGTAGCTCCTAGTTGGGGGTTTCCCAAAGTATGAAATTGGCCTCCTGTGTGTGGAAATATGGAGGATAGAGGTGGATTCATCATGCCAAACATGTTGGTCAGAATCGGTGTGGAGGAGGTATGTGTAAAGGATGAAACATAAGAAGTCGCTTGTCCGTCTGGTTGATTACTCCATCCAGGAACATTGAGACTAGGATTAGACCTAGGGTGAAACAAAGGTAGGCTTCCAACCATAGGATTCATTTGGGGAATATGAGCACCACCAAACGAGAGTGGAATATTAGGAGGAGCCATGCCCCCGAGTCCAATACTAGGATTCAGATTAGATGTCAGAATGGAGGATGAAAATTGTTATGTGAAATTTGGCATACAATAAGAGAAAGGGCTAGAGGCTGAAGGGATGGACTGAGTATTGTAGTTCAGGGAACTAAAAAGAGACCCAAAAGGGTGCGTTACTATAGGTTGAGTATTTACTACAAGTTAGGCAGGGGTGATGATGGGAACCTCTGACACTACAACTGTAGTGGTCGAAGGCGTAGAAGGAGTTCCATTAACTATGGTAGGTATGGGAGTCAAAGGACTCTCAATATATTTTTGAATCGACTCAGTACTCATACTTGTATGATCACAAGTCTGGTAGGTGGAGGTGTGTGTACCACAGTTGATAACTTTACGCCTTTTAGAAGGCAAAGACTCAAGATGCAGTGGTAACTTCAACAAACGGTGAGACCTACGAGGAAGTTGGTATGGCTCCACGATGACTCAAGACTTCAGATATAAAATCAAGTCCTAAGGCCAACTAACAATCAAAGAGCACACCAAAATAAATAAAAAGGCCAATATGCACACAAACAGGATAAAGTGGTTGAAAGGGGCCTCCCTCCGTAAAGTAGGTATGTCTCACCCAAGTGGGGCTTGAGGCTCCCTTCAAAAGATCATAGGTATCAGAATCAGTTATAAGGGCCCTCGTGGGATTAACAGCACAGTCAGTCAGATCCCCCCAAAGAGGTAATCCTCCATAAAGGTTGTGTGTTTTCTGACCCTTATCTAACTCAGGGTACCTGAAGATTAACCCATGCAAGTAACTTATGTGGCTACCTATGTCAAGCAACTAAGCCACCATGATATAACCAATGTGCAAGCGAACAATCATAAGTCAGGTCCACCATATGGGCAGGGTAGTAAATCTCGAAATAACCTCCTCTCACAGAGGTAAAGGTACTAGCAAGAACCACATATACGAATATATCCCCAAAAATATCTCTGACGCCAAGAAGGTATTGGAGGGATATCTCCTCAACCAACTTTACATGACCTCGTGCTTAACTCCGATGTGAGCGGAGCCTCCTAACGTCACCAATTATACAATGTATTTCACCACTCCCTTAGTCAGACACATATGTTGAGTTTAATAGCCTTGGAGAAGTTTACTCACAAAATCCTATTCCAAGGCTCTAAATCCTAAGCTAGTTTGTGCACCCTAAAAAATAAAATTGTTTCTAATCAATTTTAAATTTATAAGTGTTACTTTTAGTGGTTTTGTTTACTCAAAATATGTGGTCATGAAATTGATGATGTTATGACTCAGCAAGTAAAAGAAATGAATATGAATATAATGCAAAGTCCTAACTTCAGTTCTCAACAAATGATAAGTTTTTCAAAATGCAATTTTCAACTCATCTCTGCAATTTCAAATAAGATGAAATCTTTCTATACATGTATCAAGATCAATAATAAGAACCCAAAAGATCAAATTCCATAATGCAAAATGTATATTTTTGTATTTTCAATATAAAAGACATGAAAATGCAAGGACTGAACAACAACTTGATATATAAACTCTATTGTAAGCAAAAGGGACAAACCAAGTAGGATATCAAGAAGCAAATACCCAGCCCAAGATGCAAGGACAATCAATGAAAAAGATGATGAGAAAGAAAAATCGCCCAAAAATTCAACCAAAGAAAGATTTCATATCACTTTGCAAGCATTTCACAGTCATGACAGAGATCCAACAAGACTCAACAACCATCAAAACTTACCCAGCAAACACCAAACTCAACAATCAAGCAAACAAGAATGATGTACGTGATTATTTAAGAAAAAACCGCGTATGTATGTGCCCTATAGAATGACAACTTGCGTATGTACGTGTTTGTCAAGGGAAAACCAGTGTATGTATTAAAACATTGTCAGGTTAAGGATAAGGCCAAGAAACTCAAACTCAAAATGAAAATAGGTTGTCAAGAAATCAGACGACAAGAAACTCAAGATAATTGAGAGCAGTCAAAGGAGAAAACACTCCAAACCCCAAAAAGAAGATTCCCTCCCCAGTATGGTCGCCAATTTTGTTACGAGGAAAATCACTCTATGGTATGGGGTAAACCACAAAACACAGAAATGATTGTAGAAATCAACTCTAATCTCAAGTATGCTATATAAACAAACATGCTAACAAGACAAGATAAAGAGCATACCTCGCCCAGACGTTCGATGAAGTCCATCGTTGAGCACTTGACTCAAAGTTATACACTTGCGACTCGTCCTCAATAAGAAAGATACACAAGAATACGGTGATAATATATAAAGTTAACATATATAATAGCATAATCCATCAATATTCATAACAAATACGCCCATGGAATAATAATTCAAATATTTGCAAGATATTAATTGGATGAGAAAAGAGTATTTATATTAAAATGTAATAAACAAAAGTGTATGAATGACAAACTTTAGTGTCGACACGTTCAGAACCGAGAAACTAAGTCCATTCTGGTTGGGCCTCCACCACTTCAATCCTCCACCAAAGGCAAGCTCATACAAGACAGACAATGAGGTTCTTCATCAAGTAGGGAAGAGCTTGGGGGTTGAACAATGTGTTCAGACTTAAAAGGAGAAAGGGATGCAGACTCAATATGAAGTGAATAATTTCTCCAGAGTAACGTTGCTCTCAAAGTTGAATTCTTATCCCCTCTTTCCATAGCTTGGATATGGCCCATTTATAGTCTTCAAATGGAATTGAAGGGCCGAGTCGGAATGTTTCCAGTATACGGAAGGTGAAGGATCATGGATCTCATGACGTGACATGGAAACACGACACCATTTTTAATTTTAGACAAAAAACCCGATGTATGCGGGATTTAATGGTGAAACCTACATATATGTATGTTGTATAGTTTTTAGGGTGCATATATGTTGAAAAATATGTTTTTTAGCTCTAGGAATTGCAAAAAGAGACTTCAAGTCTACATAGGGAAATGGAAAATGCCTTCTGAGCAAGTTTCATGGGGTGAGGAAAATCTTGCTATAACACCCATTGTGTTCGAGAGCAAGAAGCTCAGCTAAGCCGAGAGGTTGTACACTATTTATGACAAGGAACTATTGGCGATCATGCATGCCTTGACCAAGTTCAGACAATATTTGGTGGGTAGCAATTTCGTATTCAAAACAAATCATAATAAATTAAAGTATTTCCTTGAGCAGAAGGATCTCAGTGAGCACCAAAAAAAAAGGGTGACGGAGGTGTAGGCCATTGATTTCGACATAGAGTATGTCAAGGGGAAGAAGAACATTGTGGCTAATGCACTTTCTAAGATACCTACAACATGTTCTTTGATGGAGGTTTCAGCGGATTGGAAATCTCATTTGTTGGTGGAATATTCCAAGAACAAGTTCACTTGTGAGGTTTTGGATGGGAAAGTTAAGGATGATAGGTACAAGGTCATTGACAACGTCATATTCTACAAGGACAGAGTCTACTTAGTACCAGGTTCAGGGCTCAAGAAAAATATCTTAGCAACAATTCATGATGTCCGAGTGGCAGGGCATCAAGGGTTTTTCAAAACCTACAGGAAGATCAAAGAGAGGTTCTCATGGAAGGGCCTCAAGCATGATGTTATGAGGTACATCAGTGAGTGTGTGACTTGTCAGTAGAACAAGTCAAAGCATACACTTCCACCAGGACTACTTCAGCCACTTCCCATTCCAGAGAAAAAATGGGAGAGCATAATGATGGATTTCATCACAGGCCTACCCAAGGTTCAGGGTAAGGATTTCATTTATGTGGTGGTCGATTGATTGACCAAGTTTGCACACTTCTACACCATACCGAAAGATTACAACACAGTTTAGGTGGTCAAGTTATTCTTCAGGAAGGTATTCATACTCCATGGGTTTTTTAGGAACATCGTCAGTGACAGGGACAATCAGTTTGTTGGTACATTATGGAGGGAATTGTTCAGATTGGTGGGGATAGAGTTGACACCTAGCACCAGCTATCACCCTCAGACAGATGGGAAGAACGAAATAGTCAACAAGTGGGTTGAGGGGTATTTGAGAAACTATGTGAGAGGACAACAGAGAACATGGGTCAGGTGGCTACATCTAGGAGAGCATTGTTCCAACACCACCTTCCACATGTCCATTGGCATGACACCCTTCCAAGAATTGTACGGTTGTGATGCTCCCACTTTGATAAAATTGGTTTTCGAGCAGACCAGAGATCCTAAAGAAAAGGACTGGATCACCGAGAGTCAAGAGATTCTTAAGTTACTAAAAGAAAACCTACAGACAATGCAGAATTGATAGAAGATGAGTGCAGAGAGGCACATGATAAAGCGCAACTTCAAAGTTGGGGACTTGGTATTCCTCAGACTCCAACCCTACAGTTATCTCTGAAGAAGAGTGGGGCCAAGAATATCCATCCTAGATTCTATGGACCTTATAGGATCATGTGCAGGGTAGGCGAGGTTGCCTATGAGCTAGAGCTTCCAAAAGGGAGCCAGATTCATAATGTGTTCCACTTTTCTTGCCTCAAGAAGGTTGTGGGACAATTCATCAGCACATCAGAGGAGCTTCCCCCATTGGATGAGGAGGGACAGTTGGAGTTGGTTCTGGAGGAGGTACTGGAGTTTCGATAGCGGAAACTGAGGAGCGGGGTCATCAGAGAGTGTCTGATCAGACGAAGAGGGATTCCAATAGAGGATGCTACTTGGGAGAGTGAGAAGGTGTTACAACACCCTGTGTTGGTATTTCTTGAGGACAAGAAATCTCGAGAAGGGAGGACTGTAATGTCCATTTCTGAATAGGATCTCCAGAGAGAATGGCTTAGTAGTCTAAACAGCCTCGTTAGACTATATCCAGGGTCGTGTAGGGGTAAGCATGGTTACTAGAGGTCACTTCATCTGAGGGTGTTATAATTCAAAAGTGGCATTGAGCTAAGGTGAATAAAAGCACTTTTAATCCAATCTGAGCTAAAAATAGAGCAAGTGCCTAAGTGAGGGAGATCAAAATAGGTCAACAACAAATTAGGGTTTCAAGCAGCTATAAGAGAATGTAAAGCGACCTAATTCATCATTATGAAGAATTTGACTTGACAGTTGAGGAGAGAGGCACATCTCAGGAGAGAGCTTCGTGGATTCCAAGAGGAAGACACCTAGAGTTTGATTTCGGTGTTGAGAGACACACCCTAGACACTGGGAAGATCATCCATATCTTCCATCGTACTTCAACAATAATTATCCAGTTTGTATCAGTGAGGGAACACTTGTCCAGGTAGAGGGCGCAACTACTGAGCATCAGATTGATTTGACTTGTCCTAGTCAAGGAGAATCCAGTGATTCCCCTCTGACCCAGTTGAGAGGAGGGCAGGACGCTTCTATTTCATGGTTTCTTATCAGATTCCAAAGGAGAAATCACCATGGGCGCATTACTCAGCAATTGAGGGTGTGACAGTTGGGGAGGACGCATTTGGGATTCCCGAGAGATAATCAAGTCAGATCCAGGGAAATCCTTTCGACCCCTTTTAGAGGATCATAGGGCGATCAGTTTGAGACCCTTATCATCTGATTCCAATGGAGGAATCACTAGGGCGTAATTTCCAGTAGCAGTGGGGGCACATTTCCCCTTGGGGATCTATCTAGGCTCCAGACACATCAATAAAGGGTCGATTGTTCGTCTGTCAATCAACGGGACTTTGAGAGAGGGAAAGGCACATTTTTGGAGATAGTTTCTAGTCAGATCCAAGGTGTGTAGCCACTAGAGCGCACAATCCAGTCTCGCGACAGTTATTGTGTGAGTTTTCAAAGCACGCAACAGATCATCCAACCCATACCCTATCCAACATCAGTCTTATATCATTTGGATATTTTCTTACTATTTTACTTCTTTATTGTATTCTTTCTAAGACCCACTTAGATCTAACCTAGCCAAGTAATTCTTTATTTTCATCTGCATATGACATTGTAACTAGCAGAAAAATCATAATATATGATTTACAGTCTTTTGTGTCATTCTCTATCTGTATGCTTATTCATATGTTGTAAACAACTTATTTATCTACACACAAATGTAAAAACACCAAGCATGTTAAAACCCTTAGCTTAAACACATCCAGAAACCCCCAATGTATCAGATCATACAGTAGACACAACAGATTAGCAACTTTTCCTAGACTAACCAGATCTTGGATATTACACTCCATCATCTCTGAACAATCCAAGCTCGACTGCTAGATTCACTGTGAGGAGGTTCATATTGCAACTAATGTCGACGACTTGCGCTTCCAACCTCTCAAATATCTCTTCCAATGGATCTCAAGGGTCGTTATGAACAAACTCGTTCACCATGGCTAGAGTTTCTACAACTTCTCTTTAAGTTGATTCCCAGATCCTACAACTTCTCAAAAATACCCAAAGAAAACCTAATCTGATACCAATATGATCTGTAAAATGTCGTAGATATTCCACTAGAATAGTTTATCACAACATATCTAATAAATAAAACTAAAATCTACAATATGAAGGTCAAATTCCTTTATATTTTATAATATTTAGTTACTGATTTTTTGCTTATGTGTGAAATAGAAAAAATGTAGAAAATAGAGAGCAGTAAAATATAATCGCATACCATCCACAAAATAACACAAAGATTTTCTCTAGGAAACCCTCACGAGAGAAAACTTAGCTAGAAGGTGAGGTTGTTCTGCTCTCTTTTCTCTGATATGGAAATAATTCAAGTACAAAGGAGAAGACACAATCTATGGAGTTACCTTAGACATGTGGCCTATTAAGCTACCACATAATATTAAACCCCTTTTTTATGCTCTTATAATTTCCCTCTCCCAATTGTTCTGTTCTTTTATGGAACAAAATACAATAACATAAAATGGAACCCCTTCTCCTCCTAGTGGCCCGACATTTAACATAGCTCGATAGTCATCTAGGGGTAGGTTTTTTACTTCCTCAACTTTCAATTGTGATAGGGTTTTGAACCTTCTAGAATCTTATTGAAATTACATGCGTGGATAGCCCCATATGTGTGAGTAACGGGGGATGACGTGGCATCCTTTCATACCATGGTGGTCAACACGGTAAGACAAGTTGCGGGAGACATAACTTGTGCATACGAGCTTTGATTGACGTGATTTTTGCATTGTTGGAAAGGTCTCAATGTGTAGAATAGTCTCATGGGGTTTGAGTCAAGCTAGGAAATTTTAACCCCAAAAAATGTCGTTTGATTCCTCAAAATGGCCCCAGAAGGTTTCAAACCCCAATTTTTCAAACTAGGACCTACCACTAAAATGGCCTTGCATGTTGATTCCTCCAATTTTTTTCCACTCTCAAAGCATTGAGATAGATGACAAATAATATAATTATCCAATTTAGATCACTTTGTTCGCAAAGATTTAAAATGACCATTAAAAGAGTGATTAATGTAATTTAATAATTCAGCATTGGCTATTAAAAGAGCTCATCGTTGCACACAACCCAATTATTCTCTTTGTTGCAGTGTCATGTCTGTAATGTCCTTTGACACCATTGAGAATGATTATTATCGACTCTTACCTCTACAAACACCCACGCACACACGCAATCAAGTACATGTTGACATTCTCATGGATGTATTATGTTGGCAATCAAGTACATGTTGACATTCTCATCATCATCAATTAGCATACTTCTAATACATTTTAATTTTTTTTCCTTTTAAATAAGAAAACGTTCTAATTTTTAAAAAAAATTGTGTTCACTAAAAAGTTAAAATGAGTTTATTAATTAAATCAAATTAAAAAAAAATGGTTAAGTAATTTAATTTTTTTATCTTTTTAGTTATAATGATAATTTTTAATTTTTAAATAAGTTATTTTATAAAACAAATAATAAGTTATTTAATCAATTTCTTAATGAAATTTTTTTATATAAATTTCCATAATAATATTTTTACATTTAAATAAAATAAAATAAAAATACCAAATCAATACGATGATGATTAACGTTTACTTAGATAAAAATTGTTTTTATTTATAAAACAAATAAAAATGATCTTGAAAACTGAATAACAAATTTGGAGGGAGGAAATGAGATTTCTAATAAATAAAAACAAATAAAAATGATCTTGAAAACTGAATAACAAATTTGGAGGGAGGAAATGAGATTTCTAATTCTTGAATACTAAATAACAAATTTGGAGGAAATGAGATTTTTAATACCTTCTTTTAACATCTATAAGCGATGAAAATGTTAACTCGTTTAGTGTAAAATTATGTATTTAAAGTCATTAATCTGTTTTCAAAATAAGGTTGGGATTTGTCGCTTACACTTAATCAAAATGAACTTAATTTACATGAAAAATCGTGGACTTGTCAATGTTACATGTGTCCATCTTACATGTGCGCATCCACTCGTGAAGGTTTTCAAACAAGGGAAGGACTTCAAGCCTCATAATGAGGTTATTAGAGAAAAAACGTGGCTAAATTTAGTAGACACTAGCATAACCGCAAAGTGGTTGGTGAACATCGAAAGTTATCTGGATGGACAACATTCTGGTGAATTGAAATGCACGGACAACTGAAATGCACATAGAGCTGAGGAAATCCAAAAGTTAATCTTAAATGTGGTAATTCCAAAGGTTAATCAATTAAACGTGGCAATCATATGGTGGTATAATAATTTCTTAATATGATTAGGTAAATATTAAAAAGTAAATAGGTTAACTGATGCATTCAAAAATACAAGGAAGTTATAAAGAGTAAATCACATTCATTGATTTGGGAGGACGGCTAAGAATATTCCAGCATTTTCAATTGTTAGCCATCAGATTAGAATTTTAAATTAAAAGGTGATTAATTGTGCCCATCTCCAATAGGTATACGCCTTTCTATATAAATATAGGATATTTGTTGTAGTTCAAAAGGTGTAGTAAAATTTTAGGTAAAGCCATTAAATGCCCAAGATTTCAAAGAATACAGAGGCTAAATCACATAGTTGTTAAAAAATTCAGAAATTAGTAAAAATATGAATTAGATATCCAACACCTAATTGACCTATTTGTAAATTGATTATAATATATATTATAACAAATAGGGAAATAATTTTCAACAAAGATAATATGAAAAACTATACATCCAATTTTAATGTGAAGGACAAATCATACAAAATATAAATAATTTTGAGGTAAGATCAACAACATTAATGCGCAAGGGGTTCTCCCTGATGGTAGAGAAGGTGAAGTTAAATGATGAATATAGATTCAAGGCAGGGAGATATTGAATCTCTGAATGAATCATAAATGAAGTATATCTTATCAGTCAAATTTTTTGAATGAAGCAAATCTCATCAATCACGTTCAACACTCATTATCATCCAATGTCCATGTCTAGGTGCAATCTTGTAACACCCTGTTTCCCCCAGATTGTAAATATAACTGAATTGGCCAAGGACTATGGAAAAACTCATAAGCATGAATATGTGATGTAAATGGACCTGCAGGAAGAGGTCAATGAATGTAAAATGACAGTTTGAATTTATTGCAGAGCTGCTGAGAGGGGATGTGCGGAAAAGAGACCACAATGGCGGTGGAGGGCACCTTGAAAAAGGGGCGTTAACTTCCACTGAGAATTTAATACTGTATTTGGACTCCACTGGCCCGGAGAACCAAAAGCGGCTCGCTAGCCCGGAAATAAATGCCTTGCAGGCTGGTAGGTGGATGGCTTGATGAGGGATGGGGAGGTGAACCGCCTATCCGT
>ML791583.1:317216-341258 GCA_009831015.1 Picea engelmannii | reverse complement strand
AGTTGACCAACCATTACACCAGATTACTCTCATAGCTAGACGGGGACATGAGGGAATCCACCCTCCAAATCACACATTTTTCCCTCGAATAATATCCCCAGAACAAAATAGTGGTCTTAGGTGTTAGGTGACCTTGGAGGAAGTCGAGGAGGTGGTCATGGATATGTTAGTCGGAAAGGCCCTGGGCCTAGATGGATTCACATCATAATTCTTCAAAGCATGTTGGAGTATCTTAGGTACATATGTGTGGGAGGTGGTGGAAGAATCCATAAGGGCTCGATCAATCCTATAGGATTTCAATGCTACCTTCCTATCTTTAATCCCTAAGGAAAGAGATGCTCACTCGACATATAAGTTTTACCCAATTTACCTATGCAATGTAATTTAAAAGATCATAGCTAAAATAATTGCAAACTGACTAAAATCTCTCCCGTAGGAAATAATTTCTCAAGAATAAGGAGGATTTGTGGAGGGAAGACAAATTTTGGATGGCATAATATTTTCCCATGAATCCATCCACTCTCTTAAAACAAGTGGTCAGTCAGGAATGATGATAAAGATGGACCTAGCTAAAGCCTATGATAGGATTAACTGGGATTTTTTGTGTGAAATCTTGAGAGCGTTCGACTTCGACCCGAAATGGATCTCATGGATCTATGGTATGATTTCTTTGGCCTTGTTTTCTATCCCGGTTAATGGGCCCCCCTTGACCACCTTCAAATCTTCCATAGGAATTAGGAAGGGGGTCCCCTTTCTCCTTGTTTGTTTATTATTCTGGCAGAAGGATTGGGGAGGTTTATCAAGCAGTCCCGTCAAGAAGGTGCCCTTCTAGGCCTCCCTATTAATCCTACATCAAAACCCCTCACCCACTTACAATTCATGGATTACACCCTCTTAATGGGGTGAACCATGGTAAGGGAAGCAAGAGATATCAAGCACAACCTCAATATCTTCATGAAAGCCTCATGAATGCAAATAAATGAAGAAAAATCAAATATTTTATTTTTCAATACTCTTGTAGCACTCCAACTCAACATTTCCCGCATTCTAGGATTCCAAAGAGTGAGATTTCCCTTAAAGTACCTAGGAGTCCCTCTCCTGGAGAAATTCATTAATAAGCCGACTTGGAAAGATCTCCTGGCGAAGTTAGAATATCACCTAAACAGTTGGACTCACCGATTCTTTACCTTCCCTACTATGATTCTTCTCATAAAATCAGTCCTTGTGGCTATGCCACTCTACCTTTTTTCAGCTCTAGTGGCCCCAACAAACATCTTGCAAAAAATCAGGGCTATCCAAAGAAAATTTCTTTGGGAAGGAGAGAAAAGGGGAAAAAATGGGTTCTTGTGTCCTTGGACAAAATATGTACTCCTAAATCGAGGGGGGGGTCTGGGCATCAGAGACCCCCACAAGACAAGACAAGATTTAGCATCCAAACTTCTCTGAAGGTGGAATACAAATCCATAGGCCATGTGGGCCAACATATGGAAAAAAAATATGTAAAGGGATATCTGAATAATGAAAGGATTAGGATGAAAGGGTCGAGAGCCGACTCACTTATTTGGAACTATGCATAGAAAAATAGAGAAATTGTCTAGCACCAAAGATTTTGGGAAATACATGATGGGCGATCGAACTTATTTTGGGAAGACACGTGGGAACAATTGCCCACCCTAAATTCAGAGGGAAACCTACAGAATATAAAAAAGAGGACATGAGAAGCAGGGTGGACTAAGGTTCACCAATTTTGGGATGATTCTCAGAGCCCAAACTCGGGAGAAATATGAAATTGGAAGCCTCTTGCAACATGGTCTGTTTCTTGGACAAGATCATCCATTCAAGATATGGAGAATATTTTATCCCAAAGACCTATTAATTTCAAACCAAGGAAAGATGTCTTGAGGTGGGGAAAAAAGGGAATGAAAACTAGAATATAAAGGAAGCCTAACAGTAGGTGATAGACCCTTAGGATACAAGCCCATATCTAGTGTGGAAAAAAATATGGAACTCATTCCAATGGCCAAAAGTGACAACTTTGCTATGGTTGATTCTCCACATGAGAGAATTAACCTAGGATAGAATCATTCGAAGAGGGTACGAAGGACTCTCCATATGCATAATGTGATGGTGGGAGAGTGAAATGACAAATCATCTTTTTAGTGAATGCAGGGTAGCATAAGAACTCTACGACAGAGGAGCCATTTTATTTAGAACGATGGATCGAGTATGACATGACATCAACATAAACATAGAAGAATGGAGACCAGAGCCATTTAGAAAAAAATTATGAATCAAATCTGGAAGATATTCCCGGGTTTCTTATTATGGCATACCTAGAAGGAGAGAAATCACAGGGTATTTAGAAGTTAGTACAATAATCCAGACCAAATTTGGCACGAAATCCAGGAAAACATCCAAGAGAAAATATATTCCTCCTCCCGGAGAGAAGAAGTTTGGAATCCCTTTGGGGAAGAAGTAGATATTTTCATAAACTGGCATCTGAACCCCATCCAGACTATATCCCAACTAAATCAAAATCCAACCAAAAATCCTATGAGAGAGGAAACTTGAGAACCTCCCCCCTCAAAATTTATGAAATTGAATTTTGATGGCACCTTTAAAGGAAACCCAGGCCAAGTAGGGGTGGGAGGGGTGTTTCGGGACTTGTCAGGGGCTATTTAGTATGGATACTCTATAATAATTGGCCATAATATGAATAGTGGAGCGAAGCAGGCTGGTCTACTAATGGGGTTGAGAGTAGAAAAAAATTTGAACTATAAAGCTCTGATAGTTGAAGGGGACTCTTAGATACTAGTTGAGGGATTGAGAAAAATTCTAAATGAAACCCACCCGGAGAGAGTTTCAGATAATTGGAGGTTATCTTCTAGATTCTTAGAGATAGATACAACTTTCAGGGGTAGCTCATCAATATTCTAGAGGCATGTCAGGAGAAAGGGTAATGTGATAGCCTATTACCTGGAAAACATGGTTGTACTCTAGAACCCTAGAGAGAACAAGTGGCAGTGGAGGGATGTGGGCCTAAGAACATTTAGAGACATGATAACCCTCTTATATAATGGGGATACCCTCCACACAAATGAAGGGACAATTGGAAAGATCGAGGCCCTAGGATTGCAAGAGACAGATGTCCCTACATCTTTCTAAATGTCAGATCACCACTATATAGTACTTAGGGGTCAAGAATTAGGCCGTAGTTTGAGGAAGTTGGTGGAGAAAGGAAATAAATGTCAGGGTGTGGGAAGTAAGTTTGATCGAATAAGGAAGGTATGGAGACCTAAAGATGAGCAAGCTGGGATGATATACGAAATTGGGATGACGCCAAAGGCATCCAACACTAGTACCATAGGTATTATGGCTATGAGAGAAAAGTACTGGGATTGTGAGAAAATGATGAATTCAGTTAAGGTAGTGAGGAAAAGGAATCTTATATTCTTTGATATGAAGGAGGCCAGATCTATTAATAGTAATTGATATCAGAGGAATCAAGCACACAAAATTGTCAAGTCTTTTGGGAAGGGAAAAGTAACAATAGAGATGGGTAGACATAATCTAAGAGACAAGGGTAAAGGATGGAAAAAGGGGTCCCCAGGGATTCCCTTGATCTTGGGGCTCTGTAATATCCTTTCTTAGGATACTGGAAGAGGAACTCATCAAGCGTCTAATGGGGATCATATAGAGAGAAATAAGGGTAGATATCCAAATAAAATAAAAAAATAATGGAGAAAGATTTATAGGGATGGAACCGAGTCACAAGAAGATGTCATATGAGAATAAGAAACTAGGATGTATTAATTCCCCTAGTAATGATGGTCGGGGGAAGAAAAATAAGAATTCAAAGAGCCAGTCCTTTCCCAAAAAGACTCGCTCGAAATCCAGAGAGGAGACACGCATGATGGAGGCCATCCGTAACTTTCATACCCTTAGTTCTAAAAATGAAAAATGGGCTATGGAGGAACTACATAAGGAGTTGAGCAGGAAGATACGAGCCACTTTGGAGGAGGAGGTCATAGAAGAAGTGAAATATTGGGTCCAGGACCCGAGGTAGTAGCGAACTAAGAAATTGAATATTTCTGTTTGGCGAAAATTTACTGGAGAATGAAAGCTATGGTCACTCAAGTTGTGGTGCAGTATAAGAAAAAGGTCTCCCAAGTGTTATGCCAACATAAACATGACAATGAAACTATCGGGAAAGGGGTAAGCATGTTGGAAGCAAAATTAAAACTCTTTTGTAAAGATAAATTTTGTGTTTCTTTTATAGAAAATGACTATGAGGCTAGGAAGGAAAGTGCAAAGATTAAGAGGATGGAGGGAAACCCTGAAGGCTCCCAGGAGAATCCCATTTTGATAGAGGATGGGGAACCTCAAAAGAAATCTCGCCTAGTGTTGATGCTTGAATATGTTAGGAACAAAACGACAACCTCACGAGGATGTAAATCCCCTTGCATTTTTATAGAGGTGGTACTCCTCTTTAGATTTTTTTGGGAATTCTAGGTTTTCATAATGTGGGACTTTCCAGAAGTCCGTCGTAGTAGTTTAAAGAAGAATATAAATATTTCAATAGAAGGAAATTTTTTTATTTTGTTTATAAATAAATTTCCTGAGAAAGGACCAGGAACCGAGAACATCCACACATTTAAAGGAAATAAGAAAAATTTCCTCACATCCATCATAGTTTGACTAAATATTTCAGATCACATAAAAATAAAAGAAGATGGTCTTCATGCATAAGAGAACTTTAACATAGTGAACATGGGAAGCTCAACTAAAGATAATGATAGATCAACCTCAAATACTTTGTATTCAAAACTCTAGGTTACAAAGTACAGTCGATATTGTTCCCGAAATAACTCTCTTGAAATTTCTAAAAATATATACATGTTTGTCTTAAAGACTGGGATTGGGTCTCTCGTAGACCATAAAGAACATATACACAATAATTAATCTTGTAGAAGGAAGATGGTGGGCGGTGAAAGAACAACAAGACCTGGTAAGAAGAAAAGAGGAGTTATCAGTCTTTGGTTAAACCTTTCTAGTGAAGAGGTGGAATAACTGGATGAAGGACTTGATAAAGAAAATAAATATGTGATCAACATAAACTTACTATGATGGTATCTCGTGTGTTCACTTGCTTTCTTGCGTCCTTTTATTTTCTTCATTAATGATTATAGGAACCGTCTCAATTGTTTCTTGCCCCTCAATGGTCAATTTGTTGATAGATTTCTTAAACCATTCTTCAATATAACTTTTCATTGGTACCACGTTGATTTCATGTCATATTTTGATGTTGAACAACTCGCCCTCCAAGTCTCTCAGATCAAGAGAAATTCCATGTAATGCTTCTTCAATGTCTTGATTTTTCATAGAGTAGATCACTAGCCAATTGTCTATGTTGTCCTCAACATATTCAAGTATACCATAGAAATTTTCAATTGTCAACCCTTTAAATATCTCAACTTTCTCTTCAAATTGTTGCTTTGTTAGGAATAATAAGTTGAGGATTAATTTGGGGTCTTGGACCTCGTTAGTGCTTCCGGATAGGTCCACCTTCGTGATCCTTTTGAATAGTTATTCCCTCCTTGATATAGCTTGGCTGCACGCTTGAACAATATTATAATTCCATTATTTTCTTAATATTTCTCTCCACATAGCTCTTGGCTGATGTAAGTAAGATTGAGGATAATTTTAATTTAGCATTAGGCGTGGTGGGTCCAACAATTGTCAAAGGACTGGAAAGAAGAGGAATATGCATTCACGTGTCTTCTAGTTCCTTAATCCTTTCTTTTAACTTCGTGTTTTATGCTTCAAGACCACCAATGGAGTCATCCAATGCATCGTCGATTGCTCTATGAATTCTAGAAATCTGGGAAGGACACATATCTCTTAGGTCAATCTTTGAACGGGATTTTCCTTTCTTATTCTTCACATCACTTTTCTCAATAATTAATTTCTTGGATTCTATGTCAAAGACAATGCTCTGAAAAGAAAATGACTCTTCTTTGTTGAAGGTCTCATTCTCAATGATTTCCAATGATGGATTCTGGTGGGTCATATTTCCGGACTGATCTAGTGGGGGAAACATTTTCTCGATTTACGCCTCGAGCTCCATATCTTCGAGAGAGAAGCTATTTATGTCACTCTCTATTGATGGTCTTCTTCCTCTTGCACAACATTTTTCCTCTTTTTCCTTAGAGGAAGCTTGTGCAAGCTCTCAATTTTTCCCGAAGGAGGATTCTTTTCTCCTCCGTCGTCTGAACTACTATTGGTCACTTTTATAGATGGGTGGGTCGTTGGAACATTTCTCTAAGTTGTTGTAGTCTTAGGAGTAAAAGTTGGGGACTGGGAACTCTTCTCGCTGGGACCCTTTCCTTTCTTTTTGTAAAATTCATTGGTACTGAGTATCGTTTCCAAATCACTAGCATTATGAGTAGGAGCGCCTAAGTTATTATCTTCTTCTTCACTTAGAATGATATGGATAAATGAATTGTTGAATCCCATTTCTAGCATATGTTTCACAAAATTTCCGTTACAATCAAACCCTTTTATCTTTTCATCATATTTGAGATTCATATTGTGGAAGTGGTTTGCAAATTCATCGATTTTGTTTATATTTCTGAATATAAAGTCCCCAATTTTCCAAGGCAAGGGTATGAATTTCTTTTTTTATTTCTCATGAAAAAAGTGCAGCCATAAATTATATTTCCTTGCGACTTCTGTAATAAACATTCTATCGGATATATGGCATGGAAGAAAGGAGGGATTTTCCTTAGAACCGAAAATCCTGATAACATTGTAATTCTCCATTTGCTCCAACTTCCCCTTTTTATCCAGGAATTTACTTGCCTGGTTGAATATTCTAGGGGTATCTTTTCCAAAAAAAAATCCTTTTAAAACCGAGACAAAATCATTGAAAACTTCATAGAAATGAAAAGAAGCTTTGTGTCTCCACAACGCTTGGTACCAGAAGGTAATTGGGTCAAATTCACAATTCACCCTCTTACAGATAGACAATTTAGGAAATTGACAACAATATGCTATTGCAAACACCAAATAAGAAGCCATAAAGAATTTCTTATCTTTTTTGTACTGCGACAATTGGGAAGAGATTTCAATGGAAATCAGTTTTCCCCAATTGAAAATGGCTTTCTCTTTGATAGTAAAATATAAGATATAAAGAATCATATGGGAAATGATGGCGGTACTTTCTTGGCCTATCACTCTAGCGAATAACCAAACAATTTCCCAAAAGGGGTTTTTGAGTGACTCGACCTGGAATCTGGCAATGTCTTCAGGGATAGCCGCGAGATTTTCCAAAAACTCAGGAAATAGGTCCAGGCCACTGTCATGCTTTTTCAGGAAATCCTTGCAATCCTCTCCCTTGAAAGTAAGTGTTGGTTTAGGGAGTTTCAACATCTTACAAAACAATTGAGGTGAAAGAGAGATGGGAGAATGGTATTGAAGTTGAATAATCCACTGACATGGTATATATTTTTCAACACACCATGCAACTAGTTCCTTACATTAAAAAAACTCAGGGACACACCCTGCACAAGCAATTACATACGTCCAGATCACTTTGTTCTGAGAAGAAGGGGATGAATAATAAGAATATGCTCTAGACCTTTGAAATTTCTGGTCCTCATGCCCAAAAATATTCAAAGTATCACCATAGAAATGTTATCAAGTTGCTGTGACCATAAGTTGACGAGAGTGTGCCTTTAATCCAGATAATATTTGCAATGAGCGCTTGAGACAGATAACCATAATATAATCTTCGTCAAATAGTTCTTTAATGAGCCTTAATGAGAAATCTCCTCGAGCCCTTCGCTTATTAATGATAATCTTTACGGAACCTGCATGATGATTTAGTAGCATTAAACCATTCTTAAATGCATATTGGGAAAATAATGAGGATGGAGGGGACGGACGAGAGTGATTAGTGTTATCACATGGAATTTCAAGGGTAAAAACACCTTTTAGTTTTTTATTTTCAGTCATAGGTGTTCATTAAGTTATAGGTTTTATGTCCCTTCTCCATAACTCATTTTTCATTTTTTGGCATGAATAAGTTATGGTTAGTTTGGCTTTGGTCTAAAGAGCCATTGGGTCATGTCTTGTTTTTATAATTGTTGGATAATCACCTTCATGAGTCACATATTTTAAATTCTCCATCATCAACCTAGCATGTCACTTTCTCCATGTTGTACGCTGACCCATCCTTTTGTCACCTTTACCCATTAAGATGTCAAATGAAGTCTGATTTGTATTCTGCCAACTCAATAGGAGAGTTCACAACACTTTCAAAGGTACATATTTCATTCATAGCCATCACTGCATTTATGAGTCATGTCAATTGAAGATATCCTTGTTTTCAGAGCTGATTTTTAAACCAATATCGAAGGATTATGTCATGAATTCTTTTAATTGTTTTCTCCAAGTGTACAAATCATTTTTCAGCTCGGTGTTGTGAACTGGTGTTACATACATGCACTATGAACTCAACGATGTGAACTGGCTAGAGAAAGGCGAGTTGGAGGTTAGGCTACTTGCAAACACCATTGTTCAACCTCAAAGATACTAGCTTCCAATTCAAGGTCACAAGCTACTCCATGAGTATTTTCTCCCTATTTGAACGACATGGAAGAGTTGTTTAGACGTTTTTTCCTTGTTGGCGTTGCAAACTGGTGTGGGCACTGTGAACTGGTGATGGGCGCTGCAAACTGCCTTATTTGTTCGTTGTCAAGTTTCCAAACCCTTGTGATATACTATGAACTTGCTCATTAAGCTTGATGCATCCCTGGATTTAGGAAATCTTTTTCCACCATCCATTTCACCTGCTTTGCTTACTTTTCCCAAGTGCTGCAAAACCCTATTCTAGCGTTGTGAACTCTGTACAACAAGCCTGGTGCTGTGAACCCTTTGTTCCAGCACCTTTTGCAAACTTGTCTCCTGCAAGCTCAACCAATTCAATTACACTCCTATTTAGTCTACACTGTGAAATTAGTCACATGTGGAAGTCAACCTGAGTTTTGCAAAAGAGTAGTAAGGCTGTGAAAAAGTTTGAGGTTGATAAGAAATGTTCTGTAAAGTTTTGTTATGATATCCTTCATGATATTTTTTAACATTATTTTTGTTCATTTTCTTGATTGAAAGATACCTTGTCCTGTTCCTGTAGGTCAAATGAGTTGAGAAACACAGAACTAGCCTATTGGGAAAGATTATCCATTAAAACCCTAACCCTTTGTTTTCCTTGTTCTGTCTCTAACTATCATTAAATCTCGTGGCAAGGTTTTTCTGGAGTCAACATTTATGGATACCCCACAGTAGAGGAAGGATCACAAAGGAGGGGAAAGAACAAACCCTATGACATGAAGCTTTTTCATTTTGAACCCTTGATCAGGGAAGTTTTCCAAAGAGTAGGCTACATTAATTTTTGTCAGAAAATGCAGAGGGGGCACCCAGAGATGGATAGGGAGTTTGACCTCAATTTTGATGGGACCAAAACTAAGGTTGGGACATTGGAGTTTGAGGTATCTGAATTATCCATCTTAGCAACAACTGAGATACCTAAAACTAGTGAGAGATGGTTCAAGGCCATGACCCTGAATGTTTCCTTTTCAAAGGAATTCCTCAAACTAGAATACCAAGGAGACAATTTTTCAAAGGGTGTGCCCAGAAATCATATGTTGGAGGGATTTGATAAGATGTTGAAGGTGATTCAAATATTCTTCACCTACAAAGGAATATTCAACATGATATATCAATATCATATAAGGTAATTGCTACACTTCATGGGTAAAGATGCCATGAATATCCCTTTCTACCTGTTTAGAAGTATTGGAAAAATGTCGGATAGGGTCCAAGACAAATCAAAAGAAATACAAGTGTCTTCCATTCAGGCCTTATAAATATGCTAGTGATGGAGGAATTAAGAAATAAAATCATGGATTGGGAAGCATTTATTACCTCTTCACACTTCCAACTAAACGTTTCTCCCACTCCACAGTCTAAAATGCAAATCCCTCTTCATATTGACAAGACTGTAAATTTATAAGTGAACAAGAAAAGGAAGAACATTGAGACTGCTAGAGGTGATAAAGAAACTAAGGATTATGAAGGAGAGGACCTTCATGGTATTCACAAAGAGAAACTTCACTTATGCCAAATCCCAGTCCAATAGAGGCTCCTTCAACTAAAACTACAAGTTTGAAAGGAAGGAAGCTAGTGTTTCCTTCACCCTGTGCAACTGACAAGGTCAAAGCTAGGAGGCCTCTTACCAGAGAAACAACCAAACAAGAGATCCCTATGAAAGAGGATGCAGTAAGATCTCCAGCCTAGATGAAAGGTAAATCCATAGCTACTGAGAAGCCTATTGAAATCATTGATACCACCACTCCTCAAAAGGAGAGCAACCATACTTTTAAGAAGTTCAATAGACAACTTAAAGAGGCAAGGATTGAAATTGATGAAATGAAGAAGGGTGATTTGGTTTCAAAGATGAATATTAATGGACTCATGGGAATGTATTGTGAAACTGTTAACAAGCCATATTTATAGCTAAAAGGTTTCAAACCCTCCATAGGCAGCTCAGAAACTTATACAGACAAAACAAAGCCTACCAGGCTCAGATCAGAAGGCTAAAGATGGAGCTGCAACCTTTCAAAGAGGAGTTGGCCAAGAAGAATATAGATATGTTAGCTAAAGATGCCACTAGGAGGAGATCTAGATTCAAAAAATGAAGAAGATGAACACCTTAACTCATATCAATTTTGACAGCTTCCTGTTTTTGTATTTTACAATTTTTAGGATGGTCATGTTTGATAAATCATGTTCAGCTAAGGGTGTGTTATATTCTTAGTCATGTCATGATAATATGTTATTATAGTACTTGATGGCACTGGGAATGGTTTTTGGAATGTTTTGAGGAATTTTTCAAACGAAAAGAGAAGCTACAGGAAAGTTCGCAGCGCCTGGCATTGCGAACTGGTTGATACAGGCGGGCACTGTGAAATATGTTGTGAACTCGTTTTTTGGAGATTTTGAAGGAATCAACAAATTCCATATGGTCAAATGAATGCATGAAACTTTTATGAGGTTTAGTTGTAAGCTGGAAAGACACCTGCCAAAGGAAGAATGCGCTCAAAGGGATAGTTCATCAACAATAAATAAATGTTAAGGGTGTTGCCAACATTAGCCTAGTTTTTAGCAGTTTAGTTATTTTCTGTTATCCAACTATTGCCACGCTTCTTGAGGGAACAAGGATCCTAGGATAAGGAATTTATTCAAATTGTAAAAATTTCATTGACAGTCTAGACTATAAAATAAACATTGTAGCTTAGTTAGAGGGTTGGAAGGATTGTAATGAGACTCATATTTTTGAGTTTGTGAAAGTAACAAAGACATCTTTGATTTTATGTACTAGACCTGAGACCTTTTCGCTAATAGAAATCAGTATTTTCCTTTTATCATCTTATTTTTTTCTTCCTTTGATTTGCATATATTGAAGGTTTCAATTGATTTATTGTATTTTCATTACAATGAAAGATTTGTTGTGATGTTGCTCATGTTTTCATCAGAGTTTCCCTTTTGATTTAAGAAGTTCTTGTTTCAGAAGGCTTTCTTCATCTATATATTAGTATTACTTGATGTAAATGGTAGATATATTTCACTTTTCTTAATGAATTCTTCCCCCTAATCATCTTATTCTATAAAACCCTAATCCAAGTTATTCAAAACCTCATTTGTTGGTGCATCTTATCTGGAGCTTACTGTGATTGACACTATTTCACTTAAATTTTTTATCCATTCACCACCTTAACATAAAACATTATTTCAAACCTATTGATGGGTGTTGAGCTTACACTTTAACAGTCAAAGTGTGATTTTCAGTGCTAACAATTAGGATTTGGGAATTTTTGTGAACCCACCAGCCCGTGAACCCGTGGTTGTGAAAGGTAAAAAATAGGCTACGTGTTGTAAGGTGGTTGATCAGACTCAATATAAGAGAGATGAGATACTTAGGAGCTTGGTGAGTCCGATGGTCATAATGTAGATATTATATCTATGGGTGAAAAATAGATATCGTGAAACTTGGAATATGAAAGGTTGAACCCGCGATTGCAGAAACAGTTAAGTATAGAATAATACAACGGTCGGTTAGACTCATGACATGGGAAAATGGATGGAAGTGAGAACCCGTGAACCCATCATTCTAAAAATAAAAAATGACTAATTATAGTAACTAGAAAGGGAAAAGAGAAGGGAGAAAAGAAAAGGGGAATTTAAGTAAGTATAGAAGAGGGAAAATAAATGGAAAAAAAGAATTTGGGAAAATAGAAAGGGGAGGGAAACTTAGAAGAGATAAATGGTATCAACACCTAGTTAGGAAAATAGTGAAACATTTAGGTAAGGGAGATCTCCTGGGTCGGTTCTTGAACCTGGGAGGCTCCTCTCTCCCGTCCAAGCTCAACTAGACAGACTAGCATGTGGGTTTCAATGTTGAGACCATCTTGTCAGCTATGTTGTTTTTTTCTGGTCCTTCTTTTTTTGGAAATCTATAGTAAAAAATATATGTATAATAAATTCAAGGGTTATAGTTGCAGAAACCACGCGAAATCTAAATTCGTAGGTTATAATGCTAGGATCCCGACTTATTCATTTTTGGCCTGGAAAGGTTTCCCAGTTGTAAGAAGGTGGTTCAGGCTTGCTGGTTTTTTGGCAATTCTGATGACTTTAATATTCTAAGGGGGGCCCTGGTTTCCTTTTTTTGGTGGGACCCCCACAATCAAGCTTGTATTATTTTGTGTCAACTTTATAGAAATCTAAATTCCTTTTTTTGTTTAAAAAATAAAATTAAAAATAGATTTCATATATAATTATTGTGAAATCTATAACTTATATATATATATATATATATATATATATATATATATATATATAAAGTAAAAAAGAGGTAGATCATATTATATTATAATAAAAAATAAACATTTGTTCCTAGGCTGCCAATTGTTCTGCCATATTAGTGGAAACCGGAACAGTTGGCAGCCTATGTTATCCTTGTCAAAAATAGGCGGTCCCCCATCTGTCCTGCCCATAGGAAACCAAGACAGATGGAAGCCCATAGTCTGAACATTAACCAGAGGGATATAAAATAACACAATTTTAGGCCATGATAGTTATGAGCTAACTAAATCTAGAACCATAACCATAAGCAATTACCCGGTGGCCTTAGAGGTGGCCATGTCGACATCATCATCTTGCATTCCCTCCCGAGATGGCATCACGTAAGGTTGTGCACAGGTCGGGCATCTTTTCCCTGCTGGTGCATTGAAAAAGGTGTATTACAACATGTCAATACATTGGTTCATGAGAGTGCCACAGTGGACTTGGTTCGCCTTCTGGATTTTCAAAACAAACATCAATTCTAGATGCTTCGGGTGGATGAATGGCAGCGGGACACGCCACTATTCATGCATGGTCGAGATGGGAGGTGGAGCAAGGACCTCACCACCCTCCTTCGGCATGCCACCCTCATGGATCTCTGGGGCCTCGCTTGTTGTTGCCCCATGCGGCTGTTCCATTGCTACGCTCTGACCCTGTTCCTTTGTCGACTTCTCCTGGCCCTTACCGCTTTCCATTGCGGGAGAAGAATTGTAGCCAACTGCGAGTGCAACATACTGAAGTTCTAGCTCTTCTGAGACATCCTCCTCAATGTAGCAAGTGGGAAACTCATCCAATTGAGACTCTATGGCGCGACATCCTTGATGCCCCATAGTGGCAGCCATGGTGACTTCCCCTAGGAGGCTGCTTAGTGGCTGCCAGTTTTCTGGGACTGTGAAGAGAAGAGTCTCTGGAGGAACCTGAATTGGTTCCTCCGGGAAGAACTCCTCCACATACGCCATGGGAGGCGACCTGACCATATTTTCCCTATGCGCAATTTGAGTTTGAGCCATGGACAGTGTGCACTCCAGATGTTTCTATCTCTTCTGTCCTGCCGCGAAGGTATACCAGGTTGAGCCATGGTATGGCTTCCCTCTTTCTCGTGACATTGGGATGATAATTATGGTGACTAAAATGCAGAGGGTGTTCCGGTGGTTACACCAGAGCTCAAAGTGACCAGCCTGGTGTGAGCCAAATGAAAAATGGATGAAGCCATGGATAATTCAAATGATATCCAGGAGGAGCAACAAGACAGGTTCCATCGTCATTTCTCCAACATTTACTGAATGTGCCTTTGGACTGTTCACGTGCAGGAGAAGTCCAATGGCGTGATGATGGTAGTTGAGGCTTGCTACCATCCTTAATGGTGAGGGGATGTGAGACGACATACCTTATTAATGGTCGGGCTTGGATCTACCCTATGTGGCATTGAAGTGCGACGTGTCACCCCATTCGAGGTTGGTAAGTCTATGTTGGCGAGGTTTTGGCATCGGTTTGAGAGGTCAGTGCAAGAAGAGGTTTGGGATTTTTAGTGGATCTAGTCCCTCTTGGTAGCTACCCCTTCGTTTTCCAGGAAATCTCATACTTTGTTTTCTTCCCTTTTCACATGATAGGGGATTATGGTAAGACTAAGACAAAGGAGGGGTCCAAAATCCTCCAAAATCCCTGAGAGTCGCCATCTGGGTGAGATTTCTAGTGGATGTTCCCCATGGAGAATTTTGGTTATGAGCTGGATGATGATCTGGGAATCTCCTTCTGCAATGATCCTATTGAAGTGATTGTTTTTTGCGACCTTGAGGCCACTTAAGAGGCTACATAGCTCAGCAGAATTGTTTGTGTTGTCACCCAAAAAACCTGTTACTATGTGAAGGATTTCTCTATTTGAGTTCCTGAGAATTTCCTCGAATCTAGCTGGTCCTCGATTTCCTTTTGAATCCCCATCAAAATTTATCTTTATAAAACTAGTTGGTGGGGGGGTCCAAGTGGTTGGGCTGTTGGGTTGGCGACTGGTTGATGTTAGAGTGGGATGGTCATTTAGGTTGAGTTGCCAGTTTTGAAGAATGCCTCATTCCCTCGGATTGCAATTTAGGTCCTTAGGTGTCCAATGCTTTCTTTTGATCGTTTCTCGGATTAGCTTCGCTATTCTTTCCTAGGTGAGGGTTGGAGGGGAAGCCTTTGAATGGAATATCCTTTTGTTTCTTTCCTTCCAAATTTACGAGAGGGTGAAGCTTAGGGGGATCTGCCAAATACGAGCAAGAATTGGTTTTTGAAAGGAGATCAAGTTGAAATTCTCTATAGTATCGCTGATGTTATTTCTGTTTCGATTTGAGCGGCGCATTATTTGGGATCCCCAGTACCAAATCTGCTGGCTATAGTGACAGTTGTTAAAAAGGTGTTCCATCATCTCCTCTTGTTGTTGGCACATGGTGCATATTGATGGGCCTATGAAGCCCCTCTTTTTGAGATTATCCCAGGTGAGGATGCGGTTTTGAACTGTGAGCCATAGAAATATGGACACTTTGGGCCAGAGTGCATAATTCCAGATCTTGCCCCAGATACTCTCCTTGGCGTGATTCTGATGGTTTTCCTACAAGTGGTAGGCCTCTTTGACTAAAAAGTTTCCTCTCGTGGAATACCCCCATATGAGAATGTCCGAACCTTCTCGAATGGGGATTTTCCTATGGTTTTTACAAGTTTTCCAGGCTTGGAGATCTATTTCCCCTGAGAGATGTAGTTCTGGGTATTTCGTTTTCTAGTCTCGTCAGGGCAGGTTTCTGTCTGATGTTCTCCATAGATCTTTAACCCATTGAAATATGTCAGGTTGTAGTTTCTTCCTAAGGGGGTTAAGTTCCTCCAGATTGACTAGAGGCACTTGTTGTTGCCATGAATCTTGCTAGAATAAACTTTTATAAATATATTAATAAAATCTTTTGTGTTATTAAAATTTTCGAATTTAAAAATATTATTTAGCTGTTTATTATTCCTTAGAAATTTATCTGCAATACACCTTATTCATCAAACTTTTTCCACCATGCTACATACTCCATTGAAAAAATATATGTATATGAAAATATTTGATTTTAAAATAAATTTATAATATTTTTAAATATATATATATATATATATATATATATATATATATATATATATATATATATATTAAATTATTTGGTTTTTGTATTTAATTTTTTTTTTTATTATTTTTTTTTTTTTGGTAAGTTAGTAAATATATTTATCTACTAAAAAAGGCAATGTACATATAGTTTAAATACATCGAACACAACCACCATTGAAGGAAACTGACCCATCACATCCATAGTTAAAGCCTAGTGGCTCCCGAAGGGGTCAAAAAATAAGATAGTCTGAAAATATAAGTGTTTTCCAGACAACTTAACAAAACAACTATCCTATCATAGACTATAGAAAATATACTAGGCCCAAAACTTGAAACTGTAAAAACATCACTATTAATCATGGTGTTGAACCTTTCCTTGATGAGAAGTATTGCTCAGTGAAAGAGGAATAGGTTCACAAAGTAGGATGGCATCTTGAGTTGTCATATAGGGAAATGAGCGTTAGAGAACTGAGGTAGCTTGCATCGCCACAAGCCATGAGAAATTTCAGTGAAGTTGTTCCATGTTGAATTTCAGGTCGACCATCTCATTGCACATTTCAAAGATGAGTTTGAGAGAGTGTCTCTGGAGAGGGAGTTGAGAGGAGTCTCAAAATTCATGTCTCCCATGTTGGTATGAGACGAGCTGGAAGCTGAAGAAGAATCCTCAGAATTCTTGGACCCATTGGGAGAAGAAGGGTGACCAAAAGGAGAATTTGGAGGTGGCACATGGCCAGAATCAGGGTCCAAGTAATCTAAGATCTCCTCAATGAATAAGAAGCTCTAGATTTCCATGGCATCCAAATCAAGTTGGCCTTGAGGAGCGTGGGGAGGAGAATTTCCTGCTACACAACCCATGAAGCTAGATAAAGACCTTGTTTCATTATGACGAGTGTTTAGTCGACCCCGAGAGGAGTGAGCTTGCTCATGCATGTTGGAGCCAAGAATGAAGGTGAGACTGATAGAACCTGAATGAAAAAAAAGCACTTGCATCAAGACAAGGTGCAAGATACAATCTCAGAAGGAAAGATGCTCAAGTCGGGTGGCAACAATAATTTCCTCCCAAGGATTAATATCCTGGCTCATAACAAGAGATGGAGGAAGAAGACTTGTATTTGGCATTGCAGATAACGAGGGGGTGTAAAGAGAGATAATTTATTTGTCCTCAATCCTACCAGAGATCTCTTGGATGACAACCATCCCTCGAAAATGGAACGCGGGCTGGTACTACTCATTAATCCTAATAGGATAGAGAATAACCGATGGAGGAGGGTGTTGGTGAGAGTGTTTCCAAGTAGCACATCCTCTGCAAAGCATGAGTAGGGTCATTGTCAGGATGACACTCCATCCAAAGTATTTATTTAAAAAAATATTAAACTTAAAATATATTTATAATAAATTATAAAAAATATATTTTCAATTAAAAATGAATATATATATATATATATATATATATATATATATATATATATATATATATATNTTAGTTTTTTATTAATAAAAATAGATTTTGAATATAAATATTCTAAAATCCATAACTTTAATGAATATATTAATAAAATATTTTTTAATATTAAAATACTATTTATCTAAAATCTATATTTAAAAATATAAAAATATTATTTGGCCTTTTCGCATCTTTTGAAAAGTTTTTAAATACATCACATTCATCAATCTTTTTTCACCGTGTTGTACACTGTATTCATCAACGATGTCATACAAAACATTTATCAAGCATTTGGCATATGGCATTTACTATGTTTTGTTTTCTTTGTTAATGATGTAATTAATTTTACAAGGGTGGCAGGTGCGAATGTGTCTCTTCGTGATCCCAGAGGAATATAAATTGCTTCCTTTGCTTGGGGTTTGGGGAATGTCACAAAAAAATCACCAAGGCTTATTTCTTGTTGAAAGGAATAATGATTGTGCGAGATTTGAAAATCAATAAGACAACAATCCTCGATGATTCCATGATGGTGATTCAATCTCTCTAAAAAATCTGCCTCAGGAGACAATGTCTTCCAAAGTATCATATCTCACCCTCTATCTCTTCTATCTAACATTGAATCCATCATATCCTATCACATCAAGCATGAGCTTAACTTGGGTCCTAATTATTGGGCCAAGCTTGGTTCCAGGTTTTTGGAAGGCTGAATTATTTTAAATAGTGATGAGGGGGTTCACCCCATTCCTTAGATCAATTAAGGAATTTATGGACGAGGAAAATTGGTGGATTAAAGGGTTTGGTAGTCGTTCCATCATTAGGCTTGCACATATGGTCGATGGGAGCAAAGGTAGATGCATTCAAAGAAAAATGTGTGAAGGAGGATTCTTTCATGGGTGATTCTCGACGAGGTTCTTTGGCTTATTTGATAGTGCGTGGCTTATTTGATAGTGCAATGTGGAGGTTCTCTGCTAGTGATTGGAGGTGCATTAGGGTGTTTACGAGTAAGAATGGTTGGATTCAGGTGATCGAGGGAGATGGATTTCTCTCAATGTTGCAACCAACTGGGGTTTTCCCATTTTTCCCCTGGTCCTTAGATTCTCTCCCTCTACTTCTAATTGTGACAAAATCCTCAATTTAATTATTTGGATTGAAGGTTCTCTCTTAATCTCTTCTTTTGTTAATTCAGGGATTGGAGTTCTGAGTGGGTCTATTCGGTTTGGGAATCATGGTTGTCCTTTTTATAGTTGTAGGATGGACCTTGATTGGAATGAGGTTAAAAGGATTTAAAGGAGGAATGATGACATCTCCTAGACTAACTGCTCTCTAATTCAACAAATATCGACTAAAATAGGGGATATAGAGTAGGCAATTTCATCTTTTCCAAATTTTCTACGGATATAGGTTCAAAGAATTGATCGTCTCGAAGGAAAATGTCGTTATCTCAGATCTTTTCAATTATCAAAAAACTCTCATTCAACTTCTAACTAGGCCTCAACAACGTCCCAACTTGGAGATAACTTAGATGGAGATCTTAGTGGCCAAGAACATGCACCCATGGAGGTCGAAGAAAACTCACCATTTCCTGATGATGAGTAGTAGGTTCAGGATAATGCATCTAAGTGCCATTAAATGTATTACAAAGTAGTCATTTTTTAGGTCAGTTTGTTAAATAAATATGTTGTCAATATGTTTGGAAATATTATAGGGAGTTGTTTAAGCATGGATTTTTGTGAGTCACAAAATTTCCACATTCTCAAAGCTTAATGTTGTACTTATGTATAACTTCGTTGTTTGCTCCAACACAACACTCTTATATTAATACAATTCAATTTTAGTTTTTAAAAAATGATGTAATCATTTTTTTTTTAAATGTATATTTTCTTTCAAATTATAAAATAAAAAAAATATTTATATGTGAAAAGATTTGATTTTTTTTTATAATATTAAAAATATATAAATTATTTGACATTTACATATAATAAATATTTTTATCTAAAATAACTTAAACTTAAAATAAATTTATAATTAAATGTCAATTGAGTCTACGTCGTCTAGTTATGGGATGGTGTGTTATCCTCCCCACCCTAGTTATATTCTTGTTAATGACATGTTGAGGTCTCGGGGGGTTTCCCTGAGAACCCCTAAGAGTTGTTACATGAATATATATATGAATTTTTATTTATTATAAACCATTTTTAACAAAAATTGATTTGTATATATTAATAACTTTAATGTATTATTCACTTGAACGTGGTATCAATAGATGGGGCCAGGATCACACACACATCACACACCAGTCCACCTCTCTGTCATGCACTCAAAATCCATCACCGCATGAGCTAGTGTTGATTTTCTTATATGAGATGATATAATATAATTCATTATTACAATGATGAATGTGCCAAATATATAGAGAATCTAAAGGCACATATGGTGACCATCCATGAAAGGATGTGTCTCTAGTAATTATAATAACTATTATTATTATTATTATTATTATTATATTTTTTTTTTATGAAAATGGATAATGGTATATTAATATAAAGGCAATGGCTGAGCCACTGGTTCTAATACATCTTTGAGTACAACTATACTTAGCCGAGTACCTTTCTGGAGGTTCATATGGCCTTCTAGTGGGGGACTTTTTGCAACTTTATTTATAGCCATGGCTTCTATACAAAATGCCAATTTTGCTGGGTTGTTGTCTTCATCAAAATTCTGCTGGAGGCTAAGTTATTTCTCTGGCTATTGGTTCCAGTCACTATTCAGCTTGGCCATTTTATCTTCAAGCTGGGATATTCTTTCTTCAAATTCCTCCTTAGGGCTCTTCAGCTCCTTATGTAATTTTCCAAGCTCTACTGTAATTCTGAATTTGAGGGTGTTGAGGTCCCCTTCCAGCTACTCCATTCGCCTTCCTGCCTCTTCATCCAAGTTTTGGAGAAAGTCGAGCTGGTAATTCAACATCTACTTCATCTTTTCCAACGCTTGATCCATCGCATTCAACCTCTCTTCTATGGTCGGATTCACTTCCGAGATGGTCGCCATCCTCTCCTCTTGCGTTTCCTTTCCTCTTTGTTCACTGACTCGCACCCTCTGCGTTATGCTCCTCTCTTCTTCTGGCTTGGTTGTTGCTGTATGAACTCGATGGGGAGGGGTTCCCCCTTTCTTATGGTGTTGCCTCTGTCCTCTACGCGAATCTGAGGCTTGATTTCCCTGGTCAGATGGTATGGGTTGTCTGCTGCTTGGATCCCCTCCTTATCTGATTTACCTGCCTCATGGGGATTGCGATGTCCCTTTTGTCCCCCTTTCTTGTCCTTTAGTGATAGCGCTTATGTTGTTTGGTTGTTGTCCCATCCCCCTCTGTTTTCCACTTCCAGCACATGCCTTTGCAAATCCATGGTCTCTTTTTCTTGACTCATGGGACATCTGCTCTGATCATGGTTCCATTTAAGTGCATGACCCCAACTTTGAGGCAGGCTCCGTTATTTGCCTCATTGTCTGCTCTTCCATTTAACTTCCGCAGAACGTGATAGATTTTGAACTTTCAGAGTTTTCTCAAGAGAAGGTGTATCTTTTCCAATAGATTATTCAGTTTTGCATTTTGAAGAGAGGAGTGGTGGATCAAAGCTTTAATTACTGCCCTGGAGTCCCCAACTATTACCAGCTCTTGAATGTTATTGCTGATTGCTTGGTTAAGTCCTTGCCATAGTGCTAGGGCTTCGGATCTGTTATTGGTTTTATTTCCTAGTCCCCAAGAGAATCTCAGAAGAGTTGTGCCATTTGGACTTTCAATTACCCCCCCTCTTCCTGCCAGGCCTGGGTTTCCTTTAGAGGCTCCATCAAAGAACAGAATGTGGTTTTGCTCCTTTTCTTTCAAATTATCAAATTCTTGTTCGTTTTCTCTGAGTTCCCAGGGGACCTTATCCTTGGGAGGGGAATTATCCTTATCGATGCTTTGGATCTTAAACTGGGTCAGCCATTGTTCATTTCCCTCCCCTGGTGCTTTGGCTCTCTTGAACTGATTGTGGTAAGGGGCATTTTCCCCCATGGAGGCCTGAATTTTGGTTGCTACTTGTCCAGGGGTTCTTTTTCTTTCTCTGAAGAGTCTGTGATTTCTTTCCAGCCATAAACCCCATAGAGTAAACTTGGGAAGCATTTTCCATATATCAAAGGTCTGGCTGCCTTTTTTTGTATGAAACGGGAAGTTGGAGGCCCAGTCTTGGAGTAGGCTACTTGTATCAACAGGGATAGCTACTCCACTTTGCAATCCCATTGCTCTTCTCCAGAATTCCTTAGAGAAATCACAATTAATGAGGAGATGGTCTATTGTTTCTTCTGACTTACTGTAGAGTGGGCACCTATAGGGGCCTTCCCAACCTCTTTTCCTGATATTTTCTCCCGTTAGGATACTTTTGTGAACTAGTGTCTAGATGAACATGTCTATTTTAGGGACGATTTTGGAGATCTAAATCGCTTTCTAGATTCTTGGATTAGGATGGGCGTTTAGGATGGATTTTAGAAGGTGGTATCCTACTGCAGTCGTATAGGTGCCTGCATTCGTTCCCCAGCCTCGTTTGTCTTTTCCCCTTTTCTTTAATGGGGCGTTTCCTTGTAGTCAGAGCTTCAGTTCTTCCCATTCCTCTGCTAGACTTTGCGGGAGGTTTTCTATTTCCCAGCCCTTCCACATTCCATTCTGGTCATTCCCCTAGGTGGAGATGTCCCAAAGAGAAGATAGTCTTTGAGTTTCCATCCAAATTCTGAGTCGTGTCAAGTCCTTCCTCGATTCAATAGGGGTGTCTCCCATGATTGAGTCTTGCCAGATTTTGGTTTTTTTCCCATTCTTCGGCACCCAAGTAAGATTAGATTTGAAATGTGGCATTGAGTTTTGACAAAGGGTGAATATAGTGGAACCTCTTTTCTCCGGACTTGGGTGATCTAATCATCTTTCCGTTGGGCCCTTGAAGTACTTTTTCCAGAGTGCTTTTTTGCTCCATGTTAGCTTCCCTATTATTAGATTCCAGAGTATCTTTTCCCCAAGTGCCAGATTTTGCATCTGCACATTTTTTAAGTTGAGTCCCCCTTCCAGGATAGGTCTAGAGATTTTCTCCCAGCTTATGAGGTGAAGCTTCCGTCCTGTTTGTTTACCCCCTTCCTAAAGGAACCTTCTTTGCATTGTTTCGATTTTCTGAATGATGGAATTAGGGGCTAGGACCAGAGAGCTCTGATAAATTGGGATGCTAGCCAAAACTACCTTGATGAGAACCACTTTTTCTGCTAGAGTTAACCATTGCGCTCCCCAGGATGAAATCTTGTTCTTAATTTTTTCAATCAGCAGATTCCAATGGGAGACTCTTGAGGCGGCTTTAAATATCGGAACTCCAAGATATTTGAAGTCCTCCCATTTTGTACTCCCTTCAATTTCCAGAGTCCTAGCGATTCCCAACATTTCTTTTGGTGTTACATTCCATCCATAGATTTTTCTTTTGGTGTAGCTTATAACATTGCCTGAGATTTCAGTGAACGTTTCCAGTTCAGACTTGAATTTTCTTTCTATTTGCTGGTTCACTCCTCCCAAGAGCAGGGTGTCATCCGCGAACTGGGCATGGTTTATGTCCTTTACTCCTGGCACTATTCTTAGTCCATGCAGCCTGTTGTGGTTCTGGTAGTTCTCCAATTGAAAGCTTAAAACTGAGGCCTGAATTGCATAAAGTATGGGAGAGAGGGGGAAACCTTTCCTTATCCCCCTGGTTACCTGAAAGAACTTTGTGACCTTTCCATTCACAAGAGGGGCTATCCATGGATGGACAATACAAGCCTGGATCTAGCTTACAAAGTTTGGGGATAATCCAAATTGTTCCATTACCTTGAATAAAAAACTATGTCTAACTCTATCAAAAACATTTGCTAGGTCTAGTTTGATTATCATACCTTTGTCCTTTCGCCGGATGCTTGAATGAAGGGCCTCTTGAACCAGGATTATATTGTCAATTATGTGCCTACCTTTGATGAACCCTCCTTGGTTCTCTGGGATAATTTGGGGTAGGATTTCTTTGATTCTGTTGGCTATGACCTTTGTAAGAATTTTGTAGTTGGTGTTGCAGAGGGAGATCGACCGAAATCTGCTGAAGTTGGTTGCTCCTTTTTCTTTTGGGATCAACACTCTAAAGGAAGATTTCGTTCCCCCTCCCAATTTGTTGCTTAATTGGGACTTCCGGACCATCTTTGTTAGGTTTGATTTTATTGTGTCCCAGGAGTGCTGATAGAATCGAGCTGTGAATCCATCTGGTCCTGGGGCCTTGTCTGGGCTCATCTGATCCAGTGCCTCCTTTATTTCTTTCCGCGAGACTTCTTTCGTTAACCTAATGTTAATATCTTCCTCTATGAGATTTGGGATGAGACAGAGCGGGTAATTCTTGGGGTCTATCTCGGTCCTTTGCGGCTCTATGTAGAGGGTCTCGAAGGTTGCCACTGCTTCTTTTATTCATTCTGGGTCAGTGATTATTTGGTTTTGGCTTTGTATTTCTCT
>ML791583.1:266287-303202 GCA_009831015.1 Picea engelmannii | reverse complement strand
TCAAATTTTTATAACCAATAAATAAAATAACATTATATAATTTAAAAAATTAAAAATAATTTTACTATTTTACAAGAAACAAAATTAATAATTATTTTATAAAAAAAACATTTGAAAATTTTGTAGTTTTGAATATAAAATTAAATCAATTTGAACACAAACAAATTGTTGTATTCCCTTTTAGGCATAGACTAATAAACATGGTAAGATATTATTTCAATCTTTTCACTCAAAAAAATATAATAATCTAATTAAAAATATAAATATTAAATTATAAAAAATGAAAAAAAAATTCAGTGATACTTTTAACTTTAGTAAGGAAAGCTTGTTCACGAAGGGCTCAGTTTGAATTTGTAGAGATGGATCGACTGTTTATTAATGTATGGGTGGACGACCACCGCCGTCTCTTTCATTCACGAAGAGTAAGGTGGCAAAATCGAAATTTTAATCTTAATGATTTTTAAATTATTTTATTTTAATAATATTCAAGTCCAAGTCCAAAAAGATCGGATATCATATATTTATGTTTCATCTCTCATTTTATTAGTCAACATAAAAAATAATATTTTTATTATTTTTAAAATAATAATTTTCTTAAGCAAGAAGTTTTATATTAGATTATAAATGTAATGTACTTAGATGCTTCTAGAGTTATTACTTAAATTATGTCCACCTAAAATCTAAGAGTTTATTGGCTTATCTATAGGTCCACTATCTCAAAATGTAAAAGTCTTAACTAATTTTACTAGTTTTTAATATGCAAACTATAAAATAATGCTATATTTTTTAAAAATATTTAAATTTCTACATGATAATTTATATTATTATATTTGAAATTATATTAATAAAAATAAAACATAATTCTATATATTATAAATATTTTTCTATTAAAAAAATTATATAATTAAAAAAATATTAATTAAAAGTGAATTAATCACCATACAGCAAAACCAAAATATAAAATATAACTTAACTGAAAGCAATGTAAGCCTCAGAAGTATAAAACTAACGAAAAACAAACTACTGCGTATAGGGGAATGCACAAGGGAATGCACGAAATATTTTGCTTCGGTGGTAACTAGATTTTCAACCTTATAGAGAGGGAAACTTTGATGTCAAGGGCAAGGTAACATTTGTAGGCGTGATTTATTAATCTCATATTTTAATAATAATCAATTATATTGAATTATTTTTAAAAATAGTTGGAAAACTTTGATGTCAAGGTAACATTTGTAGGTGTAATTTATTAATTTTATATTTTAATAATAATGAATTATTTTTAAAAATGATTGGATTTTATTATTATTATTATTTATAATTTTTAGATAATAAAAATAATATATTTTATAAAAAAGCTAAAAATTAATAATTAATAATTTAGTAAAAAAGCTAAAATTTTATAAAGTGCTTAAATCATTAAATATTATTCTATTCAATTACGATTACTATTATTTTTAAGCTCTATAAATTTTTTTATTACATTGATAAAATGTTAAATGATAAGAAAACAAATTATCAAAACATTACAATTGCATATATATAAGTACACAATTCATCGATGCTTTTACGAAACAATCATTATGGGGAAGAAACTCCATATTCTTTACAAGTGTGCAATGTCTTATGTAATGTTTACAATTATCAAGTTTTCACACATTTTCCTTGTATTAGTTTCCTATTACATAATGCTACATTGCTTGGCACTTTTAGCAATGGAGTTTAACACCTTTCTTTCTATCATTATAAGGAGAATACTTTCTAGCGAAGGTTTTTAGTGTAATAAATTTGTTAAAATTTTCAAAAAATTGTCTGCTACAATCTCCTCTATTGGTTGTGGAGGTTTTTTTTTTTTTGTAAATAAAAAGGGTGGAACCTGTTATATTAGCAAAAAGGAGTATACAGTGACTCGTGATGACGCCAGCTGTCCCGCCTGAGCAGGAAACCAGGACAGTTGGGCCTCCTGTGCCAGGTGCAGGTCTATTATCAAAATATACATATGGGTGCCCTGCCCGAGGGAAACCAGGACTGTTATGCTAGCATGTTTCAAAAAAGAGACCATATCTAGACATAAGGAAACTGAACACTCTAACTAAACTGAGACAACAGAGATACTTCTAACCAGAAGCGTCGGTGAATCTATTTTCTCGTACTCGTCCGTTCTTGCCTCTTCTGACGCTAGCCTGTTGGAAGCGAGTACGCCTGCGCGCACGTTGGGCACTGCCGCTTCGAAAGATTCTTGGAGTGGGCTGCAAAGAGCATGTCCAGCCTTTGGTCCATTCTGGCGAGACGAAAAGCTAGGTCGTCCATCAGACCTCGGAGCTCGAAAATGAGTGGCAGGTGCCATAGTTCTGAGAAGGAAGGCTGGTCCAATCCTCCGCTGTCGTCGGAAGCCCGTGTGCTGAAGTCCCTCACTGCTCGTGTGCTGGAGTCCCCCGTTGGTCGGGTCGGAAGTCCTGCTGGCTCCGCCATCCCTGTGGTGTCGTCGGAAGGGGCTTCCTCCTCCACAATGCAGGGTGGGAAGAGGTCCTCCGTGCTGGCAGCGCTGGGTTCCACAGGGTGGCTCCGGGCGGTGGTTTTCTATCCTCTGCTCGTGCGATGGGAGGGTGGCTCTGCATAGCCTCCGACCAAGGGCGTCGGGATTCAGCTCTATACCAGGCGGCCCCTCGGCGCGATTTCCCTCTGAGCCTGGGCATGGTGGAGACCCTGGGAGGAGTCCGAATTGGCGGAGGTCGGAATTGCAGCTTGGTCGCTCCTTTCTCGAATTTTGACGGAGGTCGGAAATGCAGCTCAGACAGAGTGAACGTTGCGAGGGGCCAATGCATCTCTACCTGATCCATTACCACGATAAAACACCAGACTGCCGTGACCGCCAAGGCCATTAACGTTGGGTGGTTAGTGCTCTGTCGACTAGTACCTTTCCCTCGCGCGAGAGGGCTCATCAACTGGAGGTGGCTGGTGCAGGCCATGGCCTAATTAATAGTCGGAGGGCGCTCGCCAGTTGATGCCATAAATGGGCGTCCCGGCGGCCTCCCGCGTGTCTGCTGATGCTCACGTGTCACCCCATCCGGGGGTGGTTGTGGAGGTTTTAACAGATGTTCTATATAACTAAAAAGAATTGGGTGGACAAAGGTTGTAGTAGAGATTTTTTTTTTCGGTGTATTTCTTGTCCTAACGCACTAATGCGGTATTGAAAAACCCGCACCGATACATTAATATAATAAAACAAACTGATACAATAATATAATAAAAACACCCTGGACCTAAATATAATAAAAAAATCCATGATGCATTTATAACTGTTATGCACTAGTTCTTCTTTTTTCGTTGTATGCAGAGCACTGCTGCTCTTATAATTACTATGCATTGGTTACACATTCTTCTCGTATGATGCGCCGATGAACTTTAAGATTTTTCCTCCCTAGTGAGACCAAGTTATAGTTAGCATGGATGCGATTTAAGATTAGTACATCTCGGTGCAATTAAGTTATAGTTAGCCCTGGTGTGATAATGTTATTCAGAGATCTAGTGTGTTTAATATAGAATGTGCCCTGGTGCTTCTATAATTAGTACGTACTGATATGCCAGCAACATTATTTTTATTCTGCACATGTGCATATAATATAGTAAAGGCACCAGTGTGTAAATAATATTTAGTTGCACGGTGCATATAATAATCATAACGCATCGATACGATAAAAGTTTTAGTGAACCGGTTAATATTTCAAACATGAGCATTGTACACTTTTGAAACGATAAATATTATTGTATGTTATATCGTTTACAAAACGATGTGCTTTCTCAATAGTATGTGCCAATGCGTTATTATAATTAATATGTACCAATGCATATGACTTATCAAAACACATCGATGTCTATATTATGGCTCTAGTGAGTTCAAAAGAACACAATGCATTGATATGTATATATTTTAATTCATTGTTTTTTACAAATTTTCAATTAATTATTTTAAAATCACATATCTTTTTATAATAATATTGTTTTATATTTATGTTATTGAATTTCGATATAAATATTGCATTAATGTGTTATCCAACCAATTAAACCTTTGTTATGTGTATCAATGTAAATCATTCACATATTATTTATTCAAGAACACAACATTTTGCAACATTCGACAATGCAATGAAATAAGAAACTCATTTTATTATATATGAATAAGAGATCCATTATCATGCAAACATAAACAACGTAAAGGTCTAGTACAATAATAAAATTGCAAGCAATTTGTAATTGTTTCACTTATTGGTAACATGTCCTCGTGCAATTGAGACAATATGTCAAGTACATTAAACAAAATCCCTGATTTTCAGAGACAAATATTCCAAAACATAAAACTTGCAGTAACATTCAATTATATTGATTACCATTCATTAGTTCAACTGTTGACATTGCTTGAGTTGTGTGCATGCCTCATTTCTTCATCATTTGTAGGTGATATTGTACTTTAGTTTTTTAACATAATTCTTTCTTGATGATCAACTTTTTTTTTATGTTCTGCCCCTTCAACTTCCATCTACAAACATAGAAATAAACTGTAATATATATATATATATGATTGCGTAAATAAAAAAACATACCTTATCACTAAGTCTTTCATAAACAATACATATTCTTTCGAAGCTATGCTTCATGAATTCTCTCAAAATCCCCTCTGATGTTTGCAATTCCATACTTTGTTTCTTGCATGTTTAATACAATATGACAAAACATAGTCAATATAATCAATATAAAGTTTTTTTTTCCATTAATTATAAAACAAGGAAAGTTAAACAACATAGCTACTTACAAATTGTTCAATTAAACTTTCAATCTTCAACATATACTCACAACCCATACTTAACACAATTTTTATCAATTCATGGGTTGGCTCATCTTTGTATGTTAGTACATAGTAGAAGACATCCATGGACAAGTGCAAATTAATTATTTAAATACAAAAATCACAACAAACATGAAATCTTAAGAAAGGCCGAAAAAGTAAATACTCACAATATTTGCAATCAACCATTTTATTCATCGTAGTCCCGTCTTATATGATGAATGATTCTATTTGTTTTTCTTTTCTACAACAAAACAATTGAAAATCAATATTTCATGCGATACTTAAATTCATTTTACATAAAAGAATAAAAAAATGATTACATACCTATGATGCATATTGTAGTTGGGATGTCTCCTCTTGTGAGAAAATTATGTTCATTTATTTTAATATATTCTTCTACACTTTTTTGGACATCTCTACGGAAATGTATTTTATTTTCCCTTGTTTGTCCCTTGGAATTTTCAAAATCTCCCTAGAAGAAAAATGTATAAAAATTATTATTTAAAAAAAAAGATCTCGGTGCGTATATTAAGATAATTCGCATTGGGGCCTTAACAAAATTTGTACGCATTGGTGCATCATACATACATATACACATCAATATAGTATAGCAATGTTGTTGTGAAATTGAAAATGTTTTACAAATTTTTACATTCAGCCGGTGCTTTATGAATTAAGAAAAGCATGGCTTCCTAAGTACTATTTATTATGCATCGTCAGGCACTGAAAAAATTTAATAAATGATGATTTCCATATAAAATAGTAATTTTTTCATTTTAAACTCAACAACGCGCTTTGCTAACAATGGGCCTCGGTGCATGTTTAGGTAAAATGTGCACTGCCAACTGCGAATAAGATTTTTAATAATATTTTGAATTGAAATAAAGCGATGTTGTTTATAAACAAATATGTTCCAGTGCACTCACTATGTATAGAGTGTACTGGTCACCGCAAAGACATTTTTTGAAAATAAAAAAAGATGACAACAACATGATGGTTTAGGATTTAATGCAATGAGTAGTTTCATTGCAACGGATAAGAAGCACCCATATATAAATAACTAAACCCTATAAATAAATTGTGCTTAAAAAATTATTCTTGTGAAATATAGAAGGAGAAAACAAAAGAACAATCAGAAAATTAGGGCTTCCAATACTGAAGGTAACTATGAAACCCTTTTTTTTTGTTTGGGAATGCACTGAAAATTATTTGAATCAAATAGGAGAATGATAAAGAGGTTTAATAGAATGAAATCATATACCCAAAATTTCTCCTTTGCATATTTCTATGTGATCTACAGTACTCCCCCATGAATTTGGCTCTTAAAAAAAAATCCACCCACTCAGAAATATTTGTTGATAAATATTTGTTGCAATATCCTCTCTAAAATTTGGAAAACAATAAAACAATCAATAGGGTTTTCCTTTATAAACACAAAAACTCAAATTCCTGCTCATTTTTTCGTTGTATATTTCGGTGTGCCTGGCTTCCGCACGCGTTACACACTAGATTAGTCGGGGGGATTTGAACTCGAGACCTCTTTGGAACTTCATTTTCACAGCACTTGTCAATTGAGCTGCCCCCCGGGGGGCATACATTTGAAGGACATGGGGGTGGGCTTTGATCCATTTATGTGTGCACAGGTCACGATACCATTTAATATAATATCTCTGGGTGCAACCACACGTTCGACCACTACCTCAAGGTGCCCCCATGGCTTCAGGTTAGTCCCTCACGAGAATTGAACCTTGCCCAATCTTGCCCAATGGTAAAAAAAACCTCTCTTTCCACCATTGGATCCAACCCCTTTGGGAAAATTTTCTATATTATTAATAAAAATGAATTTCATATATAAATATAGTAAAGACTATAACTTTTATGAATATATTAATAAAATGTTCTATATTATTAAAATTTGGAAATATTACTAAAAAAATTGCATTTGAAAATATTAAAATATTATTCAGTGTGAACGATTGGAGAGGATAATAATCATTCTTCCTAACCACCCAAGCTAAACCTAATTGACACAAAAATCATTTCTCTCAACCACTCGAACTAAACCTAATTAGTCATTTCTCTCAACGACCTAAGCTAAACCTAATTTACACACATATATATATCACCTTCAACCATTACTAATTTTTCAAATAAAATTTTTATAACCATTAAAAAAAATAACATTATGTAATTTTAAACATTAAAAAATATTTTATTATTTTCTAGAAAGTAAAATTAATAATTATTTTATAAAAAACATTTGAAATTTTTGGTTTGTTGTATTCCCTTTTAGGCAGAGATTGATAAACATGGTAAGTTATTACTTTAATTTTTTCACTTCCCCCCCCCCACACACACACATATATATATATATATATAGAAGAGCATCAAGATATATTCCATAATATCATTTTTAGGGTAAATTTGAAGCTATGTGTATAATGTTGTTTGGTATCAGGATTTTAGTTTCACAGTGGTAGATGATTCATTTAAAAGGAAATCGACAGAGGGTTATTCCAGTTAAACTAAACAAGAACTCATGCCAATCTCATTGTGCTAGATGTAAATTCTTAATCAATAGAGGTCGTCGAGGATGAAGACAAGGACACTGAGCTAATATTAGAGGTGTTGGAGGAGGAGAATGCCCATTCTCAAAGTGCTTGATATCTGGTCTACTTATGTTTTTTTCTTTTCTTTATGTTATCATGGACGCCTGTAGGAATTTATCCAATTTCATATATTTTTTTTGTGATTACTCTGTTGATTGGCGAAAGATATAATTTCCTTTAAGGCAGGTCCCCACCATATATTATTGTAAGAACTTTTTTTTTATACAATATAAATCTAAAACCACTTTTTTTTTTTTTTTTATAATATAAAGCTGTAGTAGTAGTAGTGCATTTTATATTATAAAATAAAAAAAATTCTGTATTATTAATAAAAATGAATTTCAACCTCTTAATTTTTGAAATTCGAAGGGACATAGTGGAACAACATTTCCGTCAGGAGATGATGGGACAAAACCTATCAGATCTTTTTGACTCGCTCGCAGGCCAATAGCACTGCCAACACTGTCCAGAATGTCGTCGTTGGTGCACTTTTGCTCCATCTTTTCCAGTTCCTCCTCTTAGCGATGGAAACAGTGGTCAGTCCAGAGTTTGATTTAACAATCTTGTTATGTTTCTTTTTGTCTATCTTTTAATTTATGTTTGCGTAGTTTTTAAGATCTCTTTATATCTATGCTTGTTATGTAGCCACTCTAGAAAAACTAGACATTTTATTTTTGGCCCTCCGGATAGACATTTGAAGATATATAAGACCTGGTGTTGGAGTTGGTTTCCATTTTTTTGTAGTCCAGACACCGAGTCACATGATATATATATATATATACATGATATATATCATGTGACTCACTATGATATATATATATATAACACAGTGAGTCACATGATATATATATATATATATCACAGTTTTATGAAGGCAATATAAACATCTAACTTACAGACAACAATAATAATGAATTTCACATATGAATATTGTAAAGACTAAATTCACGAGAAGTGAGGTCGAAAAATCGAAATTTTAATCGTAATGACTTTTAAATTACTTTCTTTTAATATTCAAGTCCAAGTCCAAGTCCAAAGTACCATTTCTGATTTTATTAGTCAACATAAAAATTAAAAAATAATATTTTTGTTATTTTTTAAAATAATTTTTTTGATAAGCAAGAGGTTTTATATTAGATTATAAACATAATGTTCATAGAGGCCTTTATGGCCAACATTCAAATCATATGTCCATCTAAAATCTAAGTGTCTATTGGCATGTACACATGTCTATAAAGATAATTTTAAGGATGATAATTTATCTCAAAATGTAAAAATCTTAGCGAATTTTATTAGTTTTTAATATGCAAACTATAAAATGGTTGGTGATATTTTTATAAAAATATTCAAATTTCTATGGATTTTATATAGTTTCTATAAAATTTGGGTTATTTCTTCGGTAAAAAATAATTATTTTATAAAATTTAGACAAATCATTTTTAAAAAAGGGAAATTGGGAAACTTTTTTTTGGGAAAAAACATGGAAAAATAACCCATGAACAATATATAAACCCTAAAATTTTCTAGACCAGAAGAAAACTAAACCAAATATCAAATAAAACATGACAGATTTAACATAGTTTGCCAAAATGCATATTCTACCAAAAAGTTGGTTGCATGATTAAACTAGAATTGAAAAAAAACTACAAAAAGTTAAAAAGACCATATGACTAGAAACCTCAGTAGAGAAATCAACTATCCGAATTTTAAACCTGGGGTGAAACTTTGGAGTGTTTCACATCAATCATGATGTCCAGAGAAAAGGGGCTCATTTCCATCGACTTCCCAACGCTTTAAGCCACCCACATTTAGGATCTTCTCCCCATAATCTTTCATAATAAGGATCTGTACCATGTCGAACCGGTCACTGAACATCAAAATAAGAAAGATTCCCATCACCCACTTAGACATCCCCCAACACAAACGCCACAACAGACGTCATAGCTTCCTGATCATCATTCTCTCAGAAGCACAAGACAAATCACACAGAGTGATGATCAAACATGCAAGAATGGACAAGAGATGCATGTATGAGCATATAAATTGCATTAAACATCCCTTCGCCGCATTAATAACCCAACATCCCTCCATATTCCTTGTTCTCATCACCATTATAACCCATATCTTCCTCAGACGCCGCATGGTCATAGCTTCACAAACCATCTCCCACTCAATTAGGATGATTTTTAAAATAAAATTAATAATATAATTTACTCAAATTTGAAAATATGATATAATTGGAATATTTTTTTTATACGACATAAAAATGTTAGTACGAATATTTCAATTATATACGACTCAAATTATACAGTTTGAGTGGGCCTAATGGTTAAGAACATGTGTTTCCCCTTAAGAGGTTACAGGTCAAATCCAGAGAGGGGTAGGGTATGTATACCTTCGTAGACTTTACCAGTCAAATCGCTGGGTGGAAGGGGATCCCTTGTCCCACAAACAAGGGGGTCTCATACATCAATTTGGTGTGTTGGCTTGGCCGTGACCTAAAAAATAAATTATTATTATTATTATTATATATAATTAAGTTAGATTAATTCTTTATATCATATAATAATTTTTTTAATTTTAATTATAATTAGATAAATATATGAGGTATCATGGGATATTGATATCTTTATAGTATTACTTAAATCTATTTTTAGGTGAGTAAAAAATGGTATTCCTAAAGGAACCAGATTTGACATTTGATAAAAGAAAAAACCTACTTATTTTATTAAACACAAACAACTTATTTCACGTAACCTTATTTACACATAATAAGGTTATTACACTTGAAAGTATATTAATAAAAATAAAAATATTTTTAGATGAGTAAAAAATGGTATTCCTAAAGGAACCAGATTTGACATTTGATAAAAGAAAAAACCTACTTCTTTTATTAAACATAAACAACTTATTTCACGTAACCTTATTTACACATAATAAGGTTATTACACTTGAAAGTATATTAATAAAAATAAAAATAATAATATTATAGACTTTTTCCTATTAAAAAATTATTAATTAAAAGTGAATTAATCACCAAAACCAAAATATAACATAATTGAAAGCAATGTAAACCTTAGAAGTATAAAACTAACGAAAACCAAACTATTGTATATAGGGGAATGCACGAAATATTTTGGTTCGGTGGTAACTAGATTTTCAACGTTATAGGGAGGGAAACTGGTAACTAGATTTTCAACCTTATAGAGAGGGAAACGAAGTTGATATATTTAAGGTAAAAATTAATAAATTATATTTAATTATTTTAAAAATAATTGGATTTTATTATTATTATTATGAATTTGAGATAATAACAATAATATATATTTTTTTTCAATAATATTTTAAAATTTGGAAATTTTTATTTATTACGTATAGATAATAACAATAATATAATTTTTTTTCAATAATATTTTAGAATTTGGAAATTTTTATTAATGTAATTTTAAAATTAATAATTTAGAAAGAAAGTTAAAATTATTCAAAGTGCTTAAACCATCTAATGCTATTTAATTCTAATTACTATTGAGCTTAAGCTCTATGAAATTTGTTATTACATTAGTAATAATGTTAAATGATAAGAAAACAATATCAAAACATTACAATTGCACATATAAGTACACAGTTCATCAATGATTGGGGAAGAAACTCCATATTCTTTACAAGTCTGTAATGTCTTATGGAATGTTTACAATTATTAAGCTTCCACACACTTCCCCTGTATTGGTTTCCTAGTATACAAGACTTTTCTATAGTGTTTGGCACTCTTAGCAATAGAGTCTAAAACATTTCTTGCTATCTCTACAAGGATAACACCTTTTAGCAGATGTTTTTAGTGTAACAAAATTTGGCAAAATTTTCAAACAAACCTCCACTACAACCTCTTATATTTCCTGTAGAGGTTTTAGTGGATGTTCTATATAACTAAAAAAAATTGGTGGGCGAAGGTTGTAGTCAAGTTTTTTTTTGGTGCATTTCTTATCAAAATGCACTGGTGCAGGATTGAAAAATCTACATTGGTACATTAATATAATAAAACGTGTCGGTACAATAATATAATAAAAATGCCCCGGACTTGAATATAATAAAAAAATGTTCTGGTGCGTTAAAACTTTTGTGCACCAGTTTTTCCTTTTTCATCGTATGCATAGTACCGATGCTGTTATAATTACTACACATAGGTTCCGTGCTCTTCTCTTGTGATGCCCTGGTGTGCTTTCGGATTTGTCCTCCCCGGTGCGACCAAGTTATAGTTAGCACCGATGCGCTTTAGGATTAGTATGTCTTGATGCAGTTAAGTTCTAGTTAGCCCCGATGCGATAATGTTATTCGGAGACCTGGTGTGTTTAATGTAGAATGTGCCCCGATGCTTCTATAATTAGTATGTACCGATATGTCGACAACATTACTTTTAGTTTGCATTAGTGCGTATAATATAGTAAAGGAACTGATGCGTAAATAATATTTAGTTTCATGATGCATATAATAAACATAACACACCACTATGATAAAAAATTTAGCGCACCGATTAATATTTCAAACATGAGCACCGTACAATTTTGAAACTATTATTGTATGTTATATTGTTTACGGAATGACGTGTTTCCTCAATAGTACATGTTGGTGTGTTATTATAATTAATATGTACCGGTGTGTGAATCATCAAAACACACCGATGTCTATATTATGGCTCTAGTGAGTTCAAAAGAATACAATGCACTGATATGTATATATTTTAATTCATTGTTTTTTTACAAATTTTCAATTAATTATATTTCAAAATCAAATATTTTTTTATAATAATATTGTTTATATTTATGTTATTGCATTTCGATATAATGATTACATTAATGTGTTATCCAACCAAATAAACCTTTATTGTTCATATCAATGTAAATCATCCACATATTGTTTATTCAAGAACACAATATTTTACAACATTCAACAATGCAATGAAATAAGAAACCCATTTTACTATATATGAATAAGAGACCCATTGTCATACAAAAAGGGGCAATGTAAAAGTCTAGTACAATAATCAATTTGCAACCAATTTGTAATTTCTACACTTATTGGTAACACGTCCTCAGGCAATTGGGAAAATATGTTGAGTGCATTAAAAAAAATCCTTGATTTTCAGAGACAAATATTCCAAAACATACAACTTGTAGTAACATTCAATTATAATGATTGGCATTCATCAGTTGAACTATTGACATTGCTCGAGTTGTCTGCATGCCTCATTTCTTCATCATTTGTAGGTGATATTGTACTTTTTTTTTTAACATAATGTTTTCTTGATGATTGACTTGTTTTTTATATTCTGCCCCTTCATCTTCCATCTACAATCATATAAATAAATTGTAATAAGTATATCTACATTTATATATATTAGAATATACATGATTGCGTAAATAAAAAATTATATCTTAGCACCAAGTCTTTCATAAACAATACACATTCTTTCAAATCCATGCTTTATGAATTCTCTCAAAATCTCCTCTGATGTATGCATTCCATACTTTATTTTCTACATGTTTAATAAGACATGACAAAGTATAGTCTATATAAAGTTTTCTTCTTTTTTCATTCATTATAAAACAAAGAAATTTAAACAACATAGCTAATTACAAATTGTTCAATTAAACTTTCATTCTTCAATATATACTCACAACTCATACTTAACCCATTTTTTTATCAATTCATGGGTTGGCTCCTCTTTGTATGTTAACACCTAATAGAATACATCCATGGACAAGTGTAAATTAATTATTTAAATACAATATCACAACAAACATGGAATATTAAGAAAGGCTGAAAACATAAATACTCACAAAGTTTTCAATCAACCATTTTATTCCTCGTCGTCCTGTCTTATGTGATGAATGAATTCTAATTGTTTTGCTTTTATCAAACAAAACAATTCAAAATCATTATCTCATACTTAAATTCAATGTACATAAAAGAATAAAAAAATAATTACATACCTCTGATTCACATTGTAGTTGGGATGGCTCCTATTGCGATGAAACTATGTTCATTTATTTTAACATCTTTTTCTACACTTTTTTGGACATTCCTACGGACATGTCTTTATTTTCCCCTTGTTTGTCCCTTGGAATTTTCAAAATCTCCCTAGAAAAAAAAAGATATTAAAATTATTATTTAAAAAAAAAATATCCCGGTGCGTATATTAAGATAATTCACTTGGGCCTTAACAAAATGTGTACGCGACGATGCATCATACATACATATATGCACTGATATAGCATAACAATGTTGTTGCGAAATTGAAAATGTTTTACAATTTTTTATATTTAGTCGGTGTTTTATGAATTAATAAAATCACGACTTCCTAAGTACTATTTAGTATGCAGTCTCGAGCACTAAAGTAATTTAAGAAATGGTGATTTCCATATAAAATAGTAATTTTTTCATTTTAAACTCAACGGTACACTTTGTAAACAATGTGCCCCGGCATGTGTTTAGGTAAAATGTGCACCGCCAACCATGAAAATGATTTTTAATAATTTTTCAAATTGAAATAAAGCGATGTTGTTTACAAAAAAATATGCTCTGGTGCGCTTACTGTGTACCGAGTGCACCGATCACCGCAAAGGGAATTTTTTAAAAACAAAAAACCTATAGGGACATGATGGTTTAGGATCCAATGCAACTAGTGGTTTCAATGCTTATCTCAATTTAATGCACCACTGCGTTTTGTTTATACATATGCACCAATACATTTTCAAATGATAAAGTGCACTGGTGGGGGAGAGAGAGGGAAGGGGATACAATGAGTGAGAGAGGGAGGGGGATATAGAGTGAGGGGGAGAGAGGGGTTGATGTAAGAGAGAGGGAGAGGGGGGAAGGGATATAGGGAGAGAAGTGAAGAGAAGGAGGAAGATAGTGAGAGAGGGGTTGGGCATCAAATTCACATTTTCTATGTTCGAGGAGGATATTTTTTAGAGATCGAGTAACTTTTTCATATTTTGTAAATCCAGATTGATATTTTTTGTATAGCTAGGAGGAAAAAACAATGATATTGTAGAAAAAAACAATGATTTTTTAAGTGTGTTGTCAAGTTATAAAAGTTATTCGAAGTTATTTTTGAAGTTAGATTGTTCTATGCTACCCAAGATGACGGTTTTTGGCTCAAATGCAGGAAAAAAATAATTAAAATATTCAAATGGCCAATTCTTCAGATTCCATCATTGCCTCATTTTGTATCTTTAGAAGTCCTTGTTGTTTGTGGAGCCTGATTGTCTTCCTAATTTAAAGTTTTTTTTTAGCCGTGCTTGGACCCCATTCCCTAACGGGGGGGTGTGGGGGGGATTTCCCCCCCACAAATGTCGTCAAGGGGGTCCAAGGGGGGAGAAAATTTGTGTATCCCCCCCCTTGATGGGGGATTCCGGGGCAACACCCTTGATGTGAAAATTTGGGAAAATTTCCTCGTAAAATATTGTAATTTCATAGTCAATCTGGACCATTCATTATAAGGTCATATATCTGATGGTAGAATTTATGTTAGGGTTTTTTTTCCCTAGAATACAACTCTCTTTTATGAGGTTATTGTATTGCGGCTATGTATTATCACGAATATTGTATTATGAGAGAGGATACTGTGAGAGAAAGAAGAGGAAGTTACAATGAGTGTGTTGTAGGTTGTATCACTTCATTTTGCTGGATAATAAAAAGGAAGGACCTGGAAATTTCTCCGATGGACGTAGACCACACTGGGTGAACCACGTATATCTATGTCTCTATTATATTATGTATATTATGTGTTTTATTTCTTCATTTGTTTTGTTTTATTTCTCTGCGATCAATTTTTTCTAACAACTGGTATGAGAGCGTAAGGTAACTTGCAGGAAAATAGGGTTCCTGGTTCGAGTGGGAGAAATGGCAGAAGATGGAAAGTTTAGGGTCGAGAAATTTAATGGCCAAAACTACCATTCATGGAAGATGCAGATGGAATATTATTTATATCAGAAGGATCTATTCTTACCATTGGGCATAATAGAAAATAAGCTGATGACCATGAAGGATGAATAATGGGAGGTTCTTGACAGAAAGACACTAGGAATGATACGATTGAGCCTCACAATGTCGACAAATTTCAATATTTCAAAAAAATGGAAAACAAAGGAATTGATGGACGCATTGGATAAACTGTATGAAAAACCATCAGTGTCTAATAAGGTATTTATAATGAAGAGATTATTTAATATGAATATGTCAGAAGGTGTGTATGTTGCATATAATTTAAATTAATTTAATATAGTTACTAATCAGCTAGGTTCTGTAAAAGTGGACTTTGATGATGAGGTCAGGGCTCCTCTAATCCTGTGCTCATTGCTAGAAAGATGGAATGGCTTGGTCATGGTTATAAGTAACTCCATCTCTGGTTCAAACACTCTAAATTTTGATGATGTTGTTGGTGTTATCCTTAGCGAGGAAACATGACGTAAAAGCACATGTGAGACATCATGTAATGCTTTGACTATGGAGAACAGGGGAAGACAAAAGGATAGAGGAAAGGGCTCATAGAACTATGGAAATTCTAGGAAGTTCAGATCAAAATCCAGACTAGGAAAGATAGAGTGATGGAATTGTTGGAAGAAAGGACATCTAAAGAAATACTGTAAAGCTCCAAAGAAACAAAGAGATGAACAACATGAGAAAAATTAGGAAGCAAATGTAACAGGTGATGTGTTACAAGATGCTTTGATTCTTTCTGTAGATAATATTTATGAGTCTTGCGTAGTAGATTAAGGGGCTTCATTTCATGCCACACCCCATAGGAAACATTTTCTAGATTATGTTCAAGGTGATTTTGGACAGGTTCATTTGGGTGATGATGCACCATGAAAAATTGTTGGAATGGGTGAGGTAAAAATAAAGCAAAAGAATGGAATCCAATAGTTGTTGAAAGAGGTAAGACATGTTCCAAATCTAAGGAAAAATATAATTTGAATAGGGCAGTTTGAAAGTGAAGGATGCATATCTATATTTATAGATAAGGAGTGGAAGGTTACCAAAGGATCACTGGTGATAGCAAAATGACAGAAGGTAGGTACATTGTATTTATGTACTGGTAATACTAACTCTTCTATCTCTTTAGATTCTACAGGAGTGGATACAAAACCGTGGAATCATAGGATTAGACACATGAGTGAGAAGGGAATGAAGATACTTCAAAAAACAAATTTGTTTCCATATCTTACACAAATTGATTTGGATTTTTGTGAGCACTGTGTTTATTGAAAACAAAAGAGAGTCATATTTCTCAGAGTCGAGAAAGAAAAGAAGAGTGAAAGGTTAGATCTTGTGAATACAGATGTATGATGAACAACTCAAGTATCATCTCTTGGTGGATCTCGTTATTATGTTACTTTTATTGATGATGCAACTATAAAAACTTGGGTTTATTGCATTCGACAAAAATATGATGTTTTTGATACTTTTAAGAAATGGAAATCTTTGGTTTAGAATGCGACATGAAAAAGGTTGAAGTGTCTCGTATTAGAAAATGGAGGTGAATATTACAACAAGGAGTTTGATGATTACTGTTCATACCATGGGATTTGTAGAGAGAAAATATTTCCAGGAACACCACAAGAAAATGGTGTTTTAGAAAGGATGAACATGACAATCATGGAGCATGCAAGGAGTATGAGATTGCATGTTGGGTTTCCCTTACAATTCTAGGAAGATGATGTAGATATTGTTTTTTACTTAATAAATAGAGGACCTTCAAGCTCTTTGGATGGTGTAATTCTAGAGGAGGGATGGACAAGAAAAAAGGTAAACTACTATTTTTTGAAGACTTTTGATTGTGAAGAATTTGTCCATATTGATAAAGAAAATAGAATAAATCTTGAGGAAAAATACAAGAAGTGTACCTTGATTGGATACTGTGTTAAATATTTTCGTTATCCCTTATGGAATTATGAAAATTGAAAAATCATTAGGAGTAGATATGTCATATTCAATGAGAAGGTCATGTACAAAGATAAGTTTCTGGGAAAGAAACATGAAAAAGAAAAACTAGAATACACAATGCTTGATGAGATCACTAAAAAATAAATTCCAAAGGTACCAGAAAATCAAAACATACAACAACAAGAGAAGAAGGTACCTCGAACTCCTGCAAGTGTTGTTAAAAGATCTACCAGGATAAGTAGACCATATGAACGATACTCTCCTTCATTGTATTATTTACTGTTAACCAATTCCAGTGAACCAGAAAGTTATGAAGAGGCAATGCAGGTAGAAAATAAAAAGAAGTGGGAGAAAGACATGAAAGAGGAAATGGAATCCTTGGTAAATAACCAGACTTGGGATTGGTTTAGTTTCCTGTAGGAAAAAGAGCATTAAAAAATAAATGGGTTTACAGGTTGAAGGAAGAAGATGGAGGAAAAAAATGGTATGAGGCTAAACTTGTTGTAAAGGGGTTCGCACAAAATAAAGGTATAGATTTTGATGAAATATTTTCTCGTGTTGTTAAGATGACTTCAATTAGGACTATTTTAAATCTTGTGGTAGTAGAAGTTTTGCATATTGAACAATTAGATGTCAAAAATACTTTTCTCCATGGAGATTTGGAGGAAGAGATTTATATGCAACAACCATAAGGGTATGAAGTCAAAGGAAAGGAGAATTTGGTATGTAGGTTGAAGAAGAGTTTGTATGGCTTAAAGAAAGCTCCAAGGAAATGGTATTTGAAGTTTTACAAATTTATGACAAAACAAGGTCATTATGATCACTGTGTTTATTTTAAAAGGATAGAAAATGAAAGCTATATTATCTTGCTATTGTATGTAGATGACATGCTTGTTGCAGGGTCTAATATGTAGGATATAAATGTGCTCAAACAAAAATTAGCTAATTCATTTGCGATAAGGATTTAGGTGTTGCAAAGAAAATCCTTGGTATGAGAATAACAAGAGACATGAAAAATCACAAATTGACATTGTCTCAGGGTGAGTACATAGAGAAGGTGTTGGAGAGGTTTAGAATGCATAATGAAAAACTAGTTAGTACACCTTTGGCTAGCCATTTCAAATTAACCAAGGAAATGTGTCCCAAGACACACGAGGAGATAAAATACATGTCCAGGGTCCCTTATTCATTAGAAGTTGGCATATTAATGTATGTGATGGTTTGCACAAGGCCAAATATTGTACATGTAGTGGGAGTTGTGAGCAAGTATATGAAAAATCTAGGTAAATAAGATTGGGAGGAAGTAAAGTGGATTCTTAGGTATTTGAGAGGTACTACTATTCATGCATTATATTTTGGAGGTTCAGACACTTTTCTACAGGGACATGCTGATTCAAATATGGAAGGTGATAAAGATAGCAAGAGGAGCACCACAAGGTATGTTTTTACCATACGTGCAACAACAATAAATTGGATTTCAAAACTACAAAAGGTTGTTTCACTTTCAACAACAGAAGCAGAGTATGTTATTTCTAGAGAGGCTAATAAAGAGATGATTTGGTTACAGAGGTTTATGGAGGAATTGGGAAAGAAGTAGGAGAATAGCAGGTTGTATCGAGACAACGAGAGTTACATTCATCTTGAAAAGAAATCATCCTTCCATTCTAATACTAAGAATATAAAATGGAGGTACCATTTCATACGATCCATCTTGGAAGATGGACAATTGAAGTTGGAAAAGATACATACTAGCCAAAATCATGCAAACATGTTAACAAAGGGAGTAACTAGGGAGAAGCTAAGTTCATGTTTGGTTTCAGTTGGTCTTCAAGCATTAAGGTGAATATGAGAAATTTACGAGGTCCAAGGTGGATCATTATCCAACAAGTACAACAATAGTGGAGTTGTTGTGATCAGTCTCCAAGTGGGAGATTGTTGGTTGTGGATCTTGATTATATTCTTGATTCATAGGTTTGTTTCATTCATGCTTGGACTCCATTCCCTAATGGAGGGGTGTGGGGGGGATTTCCCCCTGACAACTGTCACCATGGGGGTCTAGGGGGGGGAGACAATTTGTGTACCCCCCCTGGTGGGGGATTCAGGATAGTGCCCCTGAAGTGAAATTTTAGGAAAAATTGCCTTGTAAAATAATTTAATTTCGTATTCAATTTGGACCATTCATTATAAGGTCGCAGATCTGATGGTATAAGTTATGTCAGGGTTTTTTTCCCTAGAAGACAACCCTATTTTATGTGGGAATTGTATTGCGATGGGTATTATCACGAATATTGTATTCTGACAGAGGAGACCGTGAGAGAAAGAAGGGGAATTTACAGTGGGTGTGTTGTAGGTTGTATCGCTTCATTTTGCTTGATAATAAAAAGGAAGGAACTGACAATTTTTATGGTGGAAATATCCCACATTGAGTGAACCACATATATCTGTGTCTCTATTGTATTTTGTATATTTTTATTTTTTATTTTTGCATTTGTTTTATTTTGTTTCTCTATGATCCTATTTTTCTAATACTCCTTCAAGTTCTCTCACGCCGATTGCAGTACATCTAGATTTTTTTGATAATTCATTTCTCTCATTGAATTTATTTTATGTATGTAGGTGCAATTTAATAATTGTTCATTGAATTTTGCAGGATCAAGATTTAGGATCGAGTTGAGATGCTAAAAATATTTCCTTGGTCCTAAAATTCCGCAAGCTCTTATCAGGAGAAAGATACCGCAAGCAGATGTTTGATGAAAATGGACAACTTATTTACCCTACAAATCCTAACATGCCATCCTCTAGAAACCATCTTGGGTAAAAAATATTACACTGTGAATGTGATATATTTTATGTAGACAACCCCATAGGGCGTAAGAGAAACATGTTTGAGTAATTGCGTTTTCATATTTTCAATGGAACTAATGTAAATGTATTTTTTAATTTGACATTTATTTTATAAATGGGTTGGTTTCATGTTTATTACAGGGAAGAAAATGTCCATGCTTCTAATAAATGTTTTGTATAATGTTTGAACATATTAAAATCATTTTGTACTAATATTATCAATGTAATGTTCAATATTTTTACAATCAGGATTCTGATGACGAGTGACCTATCTACCATATATCATTGCACCCCACTACGATGTCAAGCTGTAATCTTGCTGCTAAATGAAAAGAGATCGAAGAGGAAGCATTTCGATAATGGTTGAAACAACCACCTATTCAATTCCCACTACGTCCCGAGTCACCATTCCAAAACCTCGATAGTAACACTAGTTCTTCACATGTTGGGGATGAAGGCAATGATATAGAGGTTGTTATGGATGGTTTCTTGTGGGATACCTTGACCATGGAGGGAATGTTGTTACATGAATTCCAAAAAAATGAACTAAGGGATGACACTGATGTCGTAGATACCTTCTATGAAAACCTAAAATATTCTTTCACCACCCCTCTATTTGGTTCAGTACAGGAGTCTGCAAGGTCTATCCAACTAGGGAAAACAATGCTACTTTACAACTTTAAAGAAATGTATGGTATGTTAGACGCATGTTTCACGACGCTTTTGAGGTAACTAACCATTAACTCCCCTAAATTTTTAAGGAATATTTCCATATAATGAAGGAAGAAAAGGGTTGATTTTATTCATGCTCAATGACGGTGTAAATTTCTTTTTTCCACAAATTGCAGGATATTCAAAGATAAGGTACTTTTGAGTGATAATCGCTTGCTTGATAGTTGTGCAGAGGAAAATAAAATGATGAAAATGTTGGGTATTGAGTACATGTCATACCATGCATGTCCGAATGATTGTATTATATACAGAAACAAATATGTGGACAAAGAAATATGTCTAGAATGTGAGCATGACTAGTACCATAAATAAGAAAACAAGGGTAAGGCACATGGTCCTCCTCATTAGATATTGAGGCACATGCCTATAATTCCAAGGATTCGAAGACTCTTTCGTTGAAAATAATTATCCATGTTGCATGGGTGTCATGACTCACATAAAAGTGAGCCATGAGTTGTGCGAATCCCAACAGATTCAATATGCATGAAGCATATAGAGGATGCATGACTTGATAAATTCAAGGATGAATTACAGAGCCTTCGATTGAGCATAGCTATGGATGGAGTTAATTTGTATTGCCTCCAAAATACCAACTATTATTTTTGGATAGTGGTAGTGATCAATAACAATATCCCCCCATGGTTGTCCGTGAAGAATGGACATCTTGTGTTGTCTCTTACAGTCCCAGGTAGAATACAAGTGAAGAGAATGGATGTCTACCTCTAGCCAATGATAGATGAATTTAATCAATTATGGGAAGGGATACATGTATATGATGTATCAAGACCCATCCTAATGGAGAGGTATTTTACATTGTATGGCATATGTGCATACACCACTCATGATTATCTAGGACTAGGAGTTTTCTTAAGTATGCATGTTCATCGATTTGTTATATCTGTAATTTTATTTGGCATGCTTCATTTGGTGCAACTATATTTTTGACATTAACATCGTAGGTCTTGTAACAGAAGGGTATCATGGATGTAAATGTTGTGGACCTTCTAGAAAGGCTATGTGGTCCAATGACTTACGAAAGCCAGTGTATGACTATTTGAGGGTATTCATCCTAGAAAACCACCCTTATAGAAGAGATGCAACAATTTTCAATGGTAAACTAGAGAGAACCTAGAAACCTAAAATAATAACACTGACATATTGGAATAGGGCATATGACACAGAGAAGGAGAAGGAAATGGAATAATTATTTGATTCAAACGGGGAACCTATGTTCAATGATCATGAATTTTTTGACACCTATATTGAGAAAATTCCCATCAGGATGAAAAGGAAATATTTATTTTATGATCTTCCATATTGACAGTGTTAGAATATTCACCAATATTGAGAGGGGGGTGAATCAATATTGAGAATTTTTTACCATTTTTAACTTTAAGTACATCATGTAAACATTAAACATTAACAATGTCATTCATCATCACAAAATACCATACACATAACACAATGATTTTTTATGTGGAAACCCAAATGGGAGAAAACCACATAATTATTTTCTTATATCATGTTACTATTACATTCATAAGAAGTGCCAACTTCCAAGATTCTCCAACACCAACTAGAAGGAGGCACCAACCCCCTGATTTACAGGAACCAACCTGAAGGAAACTCCAAGTCCCTGATTTACCAACACTGACTAGAAGTAAGTACCACCCCCTCGACTTTACCAGCTCCAACTGGAAGGAAACACCCACTCCCTAAAACACAGGCACCAACCCATTGAATGAAGACATCAATATTCTCAACTGAGCACAAACTCAATAAGATATCACCAATTCAATATCTTCATACAAATATTACTTATGACTTCACTTGCAAGCTTAATTCCATAGACAATCCTTTACACCCTAACAAGCCTCATAACATTATTCCCAGAATGTAATCACTGACAACAACATCCATTGACGGTGATATCCATTCAAAACAGCGTCCACTAATGGAAACATCCACTCACTACAACATCATGACAAAATCACAAATTCAGAGCATATCATATGGTAGCATCACAACCTCACGAAAACATCACAACTTCGCAACGAATAATACACCAACATCACAACCTCATGAAAACATCACAACTTCATAACATACCTTGAGAATAATAAAGACCTTAAGAGAATCCTTTAGACTTCCCTTACACACAAAAAATACACCCAAACACCTTGATCTCTTCTTTAGTTTCACTAAAAATGTGAAATTTTATCATGTATTTATAGTAATTCTGTCCCCAAATATTAGTTGAGTCGACCTCAATTTTTTGGTTGGGTTATCGAACGAAAAAACTCATATCTCCTCATTCCTAGGGAGTTAGAGGGAATTCCATATACTGTTGGAAAGGTATCAGAATAATATTTCCAACCATGTAAATTAAAATTCTATTTGAGTTAGTTATGTAGGGTAAAAATTCCCTCAAATATAGGGTATCCAAATTGACCAAAAATTGATACTTTCAATAATCTCCATCTTGCAATCTTTATCTTGGACATATGTAGGCTTGTAATATTTATATTGGAAATATTGTGGGATCCATTTGTGTACAAATAAAAGTGGTCATGTGGAAACAACCACATTTTATCTCATCCCATGAGGGCCATGCTCAAAAGCTACACCCTAAGAGAACCACTTTGGAGTTATATACATTTATGTCAAGGCTCCTTCAAGGATCTTCAAGGCTTATTTAAGTGAACACATCATCATCAATTTTAGGGGCTTCTGGAATTTTCTTTATGGATTCTTATAAGGTTGACATCAATGAAAACCATTTTTACAACAATCTCATGCTTTGGTATTGATGTCAACTTAGTAAAACACTCGTGCTCCCCCTGTCTTCGTGCTATGATCCCAATGACTATAATTTCCTCCTGTCTTCATGTTGACTCCCCCTGTCTTCGTGCTATGATCCAAATGACTATACTTTCCTCTTGTCTTCATGTTGACTCCCCCTGTTTTCATGCTTCTAGTTATATTATTTTTCTCTCCCCCTTTGACATCAATCACAAAGGGTAAATCCCCCTGACAATATTCCCCTTTTTCTCTTGTAAAATATTATGGAAATCAATTTGGAGCAGAAATTACTCCTAGTTTTTTTCGAACATACTCAAAGGTCTCCCTAGGAAGAGGCTTTGTGAAGATGTATGCAATCTATTCTTTTGTCTAAATGTATTCCAACTTGATATTCTTTTTTGTGACTTGTTACCACTGAAAGTGGAACTTAATAGGAATATGTTTGGTCTTGGAATGCATCACTGGATTCTTGGAGATGCTTATAGCACTAGTGTTGTCACAAAGTATCAGAATAGACTCATCATATATCACTTGTATGTCTTGAAGGGTTTTATAATAATCATACTGCCTTGATCCAATTTTATGTAGAGGTTACTATCTGCATTTCCTCATCTAAATCCCTGTTACTATAAGTAATTGTCCAATCTTGAGTACCAATCTCTCAGAGCTTGCACAAGTCCATGCAAATCTTTCTTCAATATGCAAACATAGTCTTCCTTTTCTAATAGTAGAAACCGTTATAATTGTTATATGCATACTTCTTCTTCTAATTATCCATTTATAAAAGATAATTTTACGTGCATATGGTACACGCTGATCCTTTTGGAGCATGCATAAGCCAAGAATATTTTAATTGCTTCCATTATGGCCACATGAGCAAAGGATTCTTCAAAATATATTCCTTAGACTTGAGCATATCCTGTGCACATTATTCTTTCTTTGTTTCTGGTTACTTGTCCACCTTTGTTTAACTTTTTTATGAAGACCCATTTTGTGCCAATAACATTTTTGTCCTTGGTTTTTGGAACTAGTTCCCATATCTCATTCTTATCTATTTGATTAAGTTGTTCTTCCATATCCTTGATCCAATGTTCATGATTTATGGCTTCCTCAAAGTTACTTGGTTTAACTGTGGAAAATAATGAAAAATGTCATTGTTCAACTGTCTGTGATTGCTTTCTTCTTCTGGTTTCTACTCCGACACTTCTATCTCCAATGATTTGTCCTGGTGGATGATTCTTATGAACCCGATGGTTTGGTGTCCTAGAAGGTGTCTAAAAATATTATTGGTTGTTTTCTTCTTGTTCTTCTTCTGGTTGCTTCTCTTCTTGTTGTTGTTCTTCTTCTTCCTATTCTTCTTTCTTTAGTTCTTCATTTTCTCGTTCTTCAAAGATGTTTGAATTTGGTCTTTCCTTCTTGGTCTTCAACAAGTCTATTTCATCAAATTTTAAATTGTTGCTTTAGACTATCTTGTTGAGTCTTAAATTGTAGCACTTATATGATTTTCTTTTGCATGAGTACCCAACAAATATTCCTTCATCCACTTGAGAGTAAAATTTTCCAATCTTCTTGTCTTCCCCTTTTATGTAACACTTGCTTCCCAACACTCTAAAGTTCTTGAAATTGGATGGTCTTCCTTTCCATAGCTCATATGGAGTCTTATCACTATTCCTTCTGATCAACATATGTTTAATATATGAATGGTTGTATGCATTGCTTGTCCCAAAAATATATCACTTAGCTTGGAGTCATTCAACAGGGTTCTGGCCATTTCTTATATAATTTTGTTTTTCCTTTCAACAACTCCATTTTGTTGAGGTGTTTTAGTTGTTGAGAATTGTATTTTTATTCCCTTTTCTTCACATAAATACATGAATTCATTTGAAGTAAATTCACCTCCATTATCTGATCTTAAGCATTTGATTTTCAAATCAATTTAATTTTCAACCAGTTCTTTGAATACCCTGAAATATTTGAAAGATTTTGACTTTTTTCTTGAGGAAGCAAACCCAAGTCATTATGGTGTAGTCATCAATGATTAGTATGAGATTTTATTCTAGTGGGCCCACATAAATCGGTGTGTAAAATCTCCAATGGTTTTTTCGTAGAGTATTCATTTGTCTTGAATTCAACTTTTGTTTGTTTTCCATATTGATAGTTCTTTCACATAGTATTCGTTGGCTTTGTAATTTATAACATTTATCTTACAACTTGCTTCTTGTTGATATTGACAAGATTATCAAAGTGTATATGACACATTATCCTATTCCAAATCCAACTTTCATATTCTTTTCCCAAACAAAAACTTTCTTCTTCGATCTCATTCAAGATGTATATGTTGTTTGGAGTCCTTGTCGTTGTTTCCACTAGTTTGCTTGATCCTTCTTTCCTTATTTCACATTCTTTTGAATTGAATATAAGTGTTTGCCCCTGATCACACATTTGGCTCACTCTTAGCAAGTTATGCTTCATATTTTCAATAAGTAGGACATTTTATACCACCACATCTTTGTTTTCAAGATTGATTATGCCTTTTCCTATAATTTTGGATTTGTTATCATTGCCAAACATGACAAACCCCTCTTTTTATTTCTTTAATGGTACAAATATGTTTTTTTCTCCATTCATATTCTTTGAACATCCACTGTCAATATACCAATGGATTCTTCTATTTTCAGCTTGTAAGGAAAACCCACATTCCTCAACCTTCAAATCTTCTTGATTCCTTTTCCAAGTTCTCTATTGTTCCCCTATATTATTGAAAGGAGCATGCCTAGTTTCCCTTGAAGAAACTATCAAATCATTTCTGCAATTTTTGGCTGTGTGTCCAAAATCGTTACATTTGTAGCATTCAATTTCTTAACCCAAAGCACTAAAATTGTTATAATTTTTGTCAAATGGCTCACGAGATTTTATGGGATAATTGTCTTCATGATGATTCTTTGGATTTTCATATCTACTTATGTTCTAGGTGTTTATTCCCTTTGCATAGGCTCTATAATTTATGGATTTATGCCCAAAATTATTGCAAGAATAACACAAGCCAAGAAAAATATTTTGGTACCTGGGTATGGGTGGTCTTTTAGTTGGTGTTGTTCTTCTGCAATCATGATCTTCTTCTTGGGTATTCTTCATTTTCAGTTGTTGATTCCATGTTCCTCTGAATGCACGATCTTCTTCTTGATTCTTCTTTATTTCTGATTTTTGTATGTCCTCCTTTAAAGGCTTGCATTCTTCTTTCTTGATGGAACCCTTGATAGTATCTGCATAACTTGTTTTCTCTACTTCATTTCCTGTCATCATAGAGATTAAATACTCACCAATATTATTTTGTTTGTATCCAAGTACAAACTTTTCATATAATCGTTTTTGATTGAAAATGATTTCATCCAATATTTTGGTTCTATCTCTAAAATTTAGTTGGATGTCCTTCTTTTGTAGTTCATTTCTTAGTGAGACTATTTCATCTTCTAGATTCCCAATTATTTTCTTCCTTTCTTCCAGTTTTCTCTTGAGTGTTTATTCAATCACTTTGGATTCTTCTGATTGAATCCTTGGTTCTATGATAATATGACTGTCTTATTCAAAACAAATTATAGGGTTTTGAAAGCCTTCCTTCATTTGACTTAACTCTTCTTTGAGAGACTTGTTTTTCTTCCTTGCTATTTTTAGATCACTTAAGGCACTAATCAATTCTTCCTCAATATTCACTTATCTTTCTTCTTCATCGCTTCCTTCATTATTTTTAGTAGCTTCCTCTTGAGTCTCTAATTCCATGAAGAGTACTCTTCTTGATTCATTGTCACTATCATCATCTTCATCGAATGAGGAGCTATCATCTTTTGAATATAGGATTTTCTTTTTCCATAATATTCCTTTATTTATTTCCTTGTCTCTTTTTTGATATTTCTTTTCTTTCTTAGGAACTTCTTCTTCATCACTATATGAACCCCTTGCAGAAGGACATCGAAGCAAAATGACCTACTTTACCACATTTAAAGCATTTAAAGAAATATTATCTTTGTACTTGTCAGCTCCTCTTTTCATCTTTCTCACAAAGTTGGATTATTCTTCATTGTATGAATCATCACTATTGTTGGAGCATGGTTTTGACCTTGGCTTGTTCTTTCTTGTCTTCTTGGGGGCTTTGAAAGATGCTTCCATTTTGGATGGATTCTCTTGTTCTATTATCATTTCATATGTTGTAAGTGTTACATGTAATTCATCCATGCTCAACGTAGACAAATATTTTCTTTCTAGAGATGAGATTTTAGGGTCAAATCTCATTGGGAGAAATTTCGGTATCTTTTGCACAATAACCGAATTTTCAATCTTTTCTCCCATTCCTCTTATAGTATTTACAATTTCATCAACTTAAAGAAAACAAGATGCAATATATTCATCTTCCTTCATTCTTATATGTTCAAATTGTCCTCTGTAAGTCTAAAGCTTGGCCCCTTTGAATTTAGAATCTCCTTCATAGACATTCTTGAGCTTGCCCAGATTTCCTTTGTAGAATCACAATGCATAACTTTAACAAATTTTGAACTTGTTAGATCACTTAGAATGGAATTCATAGGTTTTGAATTGTATTCATTGAGATTTTTCCAAACATTATTTGTTGGGGGAGAATCTATTGTATCCATTTACTACATCTTTCCAAACATCAAATCCCTGTTCCTACAAAAATGCTCTCATTCTTATGCGCCGTAAATCCTAATTTTTCCAATAAAACAATGGTGTTCCATTTTTGGTAAATTCTCCTTGCTTATCCATGATCCTCCTTTCAATGGTTAGACTATTCCTAAAGGAACCTACTCTGATACCAATTATTAGAATATTCACCAATACTAAGAGGGGGGAGGGGCGAGGGAGGGGGGTGAATTAATATTGAGAAATTTTGATCATTTTTAACTTCAAGCACATCATGTAAACATTAAACATTAACAATTACATTCATCATCACAAAAAACCATACACATAACACAATGTTTTTTTATGTGGAAACCCAAATGGGAGAAAACCACATAATTCTTTTCTTATATTATGTTAAGATTACATTCATAAGAAGCATCGGCTTCTAAGATTCTCCAGCACCAATTGGAAGGAGGCACCAACCCCCTAATTTATAGGAAACAACCTGAAGGAAGATCCAACTCCTTGATTTACCAGCACCAATTGGAAGGAGGTACGGACCCCCTGGCTTTACCATCTCCAACTTGAAGGAAGCACCCACTCCCTAAAACACAGGCACCAACCTATTGAATGAAGACACTAATATTCTCAACCGAGAACCAACTCAATAATATATCACCAATACAATATCTTCATACACATAGTACTTATGAATTCACTTTCTCATTCCGTAAGAAATCCTTCAAACACTAGCAAGCCTCATAACATCATTCCTAGAATGTAATCATCGACAACAACATCCACTGATGGTAGCATCCATTCACAAAAATGTCCACTAATGGAAACATCTACTCATGTAAACATCACAAAAACATCACAAGTTCATAGAAAATCATATGGAAGCATCAAAACATCACAGAAACATCACAACTTCATAGCAGAGCATACAAAAACATCACGACAACATCACAACTTCATAACATACCTTGAGAATAAGAAAGGCCTTAAGAGAATACTTTAGACTTCCATTGCACACTATAAAGACACCCAAACACCTTGAGAACACTTGAGACTTGATATCTTCGTTTCTTGCACTAAAAATGCGAAATTCTATCTTGTATTTATAGTAATTATGTCCCCCAAAATTAGTTGATCCGACCTCAAGTTTTTGGCTGGGTTATTGGACGAAAAAACTCATATATCCTCATTCCTAGGAAGTTAGAGGTACTTCCATATACTGTTGGAAAGGTATCAGAATAATATTTCCAACCATGCAATGTTTGATTCCATTTGAGATAGTTATGTAGGGTAAAAATTACCTCAAAGACAGGGTATCCAAATTGACAAAAAATTAATACATTCAACAATCTCCATCTTACAATATTTATCTTGGACATATGTAGGATTGTAATATTTATATTGGACATCTTGTGGTATACATTTGTGTAAAAATTAAAGTGGGCATGTGGAAACAACCACATTTTATCCCATCCCATGAGGGCCATGCCTAAAAGCTACACCATAAGGGGACCACTTTGGAGTTATATACATTTATGTCAAGGCTCCTTCAAGGCTCTTCAAGGCTTATTCAAGTGGACACATCATCATCACTTTTAGGGGATTCTAGGATTTTATTTAGGGATTCTTCTAAGGTTGACATCAATGATAACCAATTTTCCAATAGGGAGCATCTTAAGATTGGCCACTTACTAGATCCCATGCATATATTAAAAAATGTTTCATCTTCTTTATGGAGGCACATATCATGGAATAACATTGAAAAAATGGTTATCAGGAAAGATCTTATTGATTTGAATACCAAAAAGAGACATTGGACAAGAAATGGAACTAGAGGACATGCTAGTCCCTCTTGGTATTTTAAAGAGGGTGATGTCCCATGGATTTTGAAGAAAGATGATATTTCTATGGCGAAGTATGTTATATTGGGCGTGTAGTCACCTTCTTTATATGGGTCGACTCTACGACGTTGCTTCACTGTAGATGAGAATTTTTCGGGGTTGAAATCACATGACCATCTGAACCTTCTAAGGGTATGTATGTTGAATACATGATTCTTCTAGTTCTATACTTATGTTGGTAAAAATATGTTATGTACTCATAGTTTTATGGAAATTAATGATGTGTGTGTATATTTTGTTGTGTCATTATCCTTTGTTCATGTGTGGTTGTGTGAACCATGAATTTCCCCAGAACCTTCGACGTGTCATATTAAAATTATATGAATTTGTACATTGGATCACATAAAGGGAGATTCATATTGCTAGCATTCCATGGTGGCACCGAGAGATAACTGAGATTGTTTGTCTGTTTGAGAAGGAACTGCCCATGATTTTTCTGGACTTAAAAGTCCACATTTTAATTCACCTAACTGATGAGGTTGAATTAGCTGGGGTGCTCTCATGTTGTTGGATGTTCTTCTTAGAGAGGTACATGAAAAAAATGAAGGTGTTTGTTTGACAAATGAAAAAACCGAAGGGATTTATGGTAGAGGGTTACATAGTATATGAGTCATTCTATTATGCAAGTGAGTACATCAAGCAAATTGACTACATAGAAGGGGTAGTTGTTTCGGACAACCATCAAGATGAGCACAAAAGGGAACGGGAGCTACTCCAAATGAATGGAAAAATATGCTTGATAAAGAGTAAGTCAGTTATATTTTGTCAATTTAGTACAAAGAAATTGTTTACATTGAAGTTGATAATATATATTTCATCCCATGTTATTTGTTTTGAATTATTTTATACATCATCGAATTTAGAAATTTTGATGCCATCAAAAAATTCATTCTTTAAGTTGATAATATATATTTGATCTCACGCTATTCGTTTTGAATTTTTGTTTACATCATCAAATTTTGAAATGGATTCCATCAATAAATTCATTATTTATAATGCGGAGGCCATACGACCATGGGTTGCACTGTATGAAGATAAAATAAGGAAATGGGACAATGAGAGGAAAGCATTTAAATGGTTGAATGGTAGAAACATGCCTTATCCTGATCATTTAAAAGAAAATATTCCCAAAATATGTCCCAATAGTTGGGTGGCTGACCATATATAAGAGAAATATGTCAATTTTCACATGCAACTCTATGTGACTAATTTCATATATGAAAATTGCTTCCTAGTGATCTAACTATCACTGAAAAAATTTACACTGAAATTATTGACTGAAAACATATGCAATGGAAACAACAAGATCAAATATGAATCATTAATAAACAAGAGACACAATAATTATGTTCTATAAATTTATCCAATCCTTTAAATATAATGACAAAACTAGTCCTCTCAACCAATACAATATCACCAAATATGAGGAAAACCTTGTCCTTCCAAAACAACAAAATTCGAGGACAACCTTGTCCTTCCAATACAAAACAAAAAATCAATCCTAAACTATATTATGGAAATATCCTCTGCTCACGAATACACTCTAGACCACATGCACAACCTTTTGATGTCACCTGTCAGCTTGTACAGATCTGTACCTCCCTAAAAACCCATATACGTGATTCACCTCACTAGAAACCTGTGGACATACGTGGTTTTCTCTCCCTCAAACCGTGTATACCCTATACTCGATTCATCCTTCTGCAACCCGCGTATATACACATTTCTCCCATATTCAAACCGTGTATGGAGTCAGAAAACTTGTATGGACACCTATGTACACTTCACTCCCTGCCACCTCCTTTCTCCTAGGCCAGATTCACCACCTTGCATACTTTCCTAGATGAGATTACCAATCCTCCTTGACACAAGTGTAGACTCACTTGTGCCAACTCCATTCTTCCACAATGATGATCTAATGTCACAATGACATATTTCTTTTATATAGGAGTCCAATGAGTGAGTTTAGGAGCCCTTCCTAAACTCAAAAATTAATTAGAATATTTTAATCCTCTTTGTGGGTGTGGCACCCCCACACAAACCCACAAAGCCCATCAAATTTCCCATGAGGTCCTATCCTCATTTCTAGGTCAATTTCACTGAAACGAAAGTCAAAACTAGTGCCAACGGAAATTCCCACATGCATGACACCTTGGCCTCTAGTGGTAATACCTCTCGAAGCTACAAAAATCATCAAAATATGAGTTGTCCGGTCGTAGCCCACATGGACAAGATCTGAATGCACTAAACATAGGGATTGGGTGCAACAACTTTGTAATAACCTTTCTAAGTACCACATTCTATTTATAATATTGCACATTTGAATTGTAACATGTATTATGTTTTTATTAATGCTTATGTTATTAGACATATGACATTGCCCTTTGTTCACATTTTTGCAGATGCATTTATTCCCATCTATGTGGGCATATGGACATCATTTTCGAACTGATTATGTTGATGAAGGCCACATCGCACAATATTGTGGAGTGGAGGTTGAGTTTGACCAATCTATTCCTGCTAGCCACTGTGATGAAAAACTGATAGAGGGGAAGTTAGGTTACATTGGAAAGATACAAGAGATCATGCAAGTGGAATTCTCATCAATTCAATGTGATATTTTTTGTTGCAAGTGGTGGGATACCTTCGACTAGAGAAATGTAAAGGAAGATCATGATAGTGGGCTAACATGTATCAATGCTAAAAAAATGTGGTTTGAAAGTAAGGATCCTTATGTTTTACCAAAATATTGCAACCAAGTGGTTTTTTACCTAGATGTGTTGGATGGATATTGTGGTTCGTACTCAGACACGGTCCAAGATCTAAATATTTTTTTCATAACACCAACATTACAATGCCAAGCAAGGAATATAATCAAGGTGATGGCAATGAAGATCTATTTCATGTAAATGATTTGTTTGGACATTTATATTGTGGATGTGTCATTTTATTATGGGTATCTATAATGGACAATTATGGTTTTTTTCCCTTCATTTTATAATAACGTTGGATATGAAAAGTTAACAACCATTTACAACCACCATATTGAAAATACAATAAATAGACATGCAAGCATAAGATTTGGTTTTGATATATTTTCATTGTCATATTTATTGTTTATTATAACGATTTTATGTTGTATTGTATTAAAATATGGTTATGTTAACCTTTGAATTACTACGCATTAATTGAGATATCACAAAGTTGGTGGCATACAATAGTAAATATTTATTTTAAAATATATTTTATTTAACAAAAAATGGATATATTAAAATATATTCAAACCTCAAAATTTTTATATTTTTGAGAAAATCAAAATTCATATAAATATATATTCACTTTCATGGAACTTCTAAGGACAATTCCAACAAAATAACTTTGTGCAACATCTACAGTACTTGTGGTGTACTTGGAATTACCAACTTTGATGGCATTCCTCACCTTAACTAGTGCAACTATCATGGCCTTCACCTGTTTCACTCCATCCTTTAGTTTTATAATCATATAAACTTATATTAATAATTCTTTTCACATTCTCCTTGAAATAGGTGTCCATATAGGAAGGACCTAGAAATTCTAAAAGAGTCTTTTTTTAGATCCTAGTCAGAATTCAGGAAAATTATAATGACCCATACTTATCTAAAAATATATAATCCTTTGTCAATTTTACTAATTCTTAAAATACTAATTATAAAATGTTGGGTGATATTATTTTTTAATAAAAGATGCATAAAGTCTATAGTAGAGTAAATTATTGTGAAACCATTTCATCGAAAGTGTATAGATAAAAATGTATTATTATTCTCTATATTTATTATTTTAAATTTAATTGAATAAATTTCATCTATTATAATAGTTGGATAATATAAATTAATAAAATCTTTGGAAAAATTAAATATTAATAAAATATAACCATGGTTATTTTAGTAAACAATTATATTGTAACTTTGCCTTGTAATCTTCAAATAATAAAATCTAAAAAAATAGCATTATTATTACATCATCAACATTATTATTAGTGAATAATTATGTTATAATGTTATTATTATAATATATGAAAAAGACATAAATATTCAAATCTCAATCATTGTATTCACCATATTTAAGTATGTTTGTTTTCTAAACACGTTTAATCAACATATTGTATCTTGTTGGATAACAAACAATTCACCTTGAACAACAGTTAAACATTATATGACATTAATGGTTATAACTTTTTGAAATCAAAATCCAAATTAAACGCTTTCATAAAAGTAAAGTTAAACATTATATGACTACTATAAATTTAAATGAGTGATACATATCAAATTTCACGTAAAAATAGAGAAATCATTAACAATGTTCATCATTAGCATACTCATATTATATTTTATAAATCAAACAACAACAACAAACACATCATATGTAAAACATAATATACATGAGTGATATACATATGAATATACATGTCAAACATACATCTCAACAAAATATGCAATAAACATGTCATATATAGATCTCCAGTCAAATATAAAACAATCAGTATAAATTTCAATCAGTACAACTACTAGCTAGGTCCACCACCAGAGCGAGGTGCATAAATGTCTTTGCTACTAGAGGTAGAGCCTCTATCAAGAATAACTATATCATAAACAGATGTCGACATAAGTGTACTATCAAGTGTCTCTATATCAATATCATGAATATGTGCATCAACAATACCCAATGTGGAAATAGTGTCCAAAGCATCAAAACCTTGTGACACATGTGCAGGAAGAGGAGGAAGAGGAGGATCAATGGATGATGACACGTGTGGACTAAGAGAAATAAAATGATCGGCATATGGTGACACAAGTGGAGGAAGAGGGGTGTTACACATTATTCTCATCACCCTTATGACTGTTAATGATGTAAACCTATCTGTTGCCTTCAGAGGGGTTAGTGGCGTGAATTCCTGAAGAAAGAAGGGAGAAGAACTATTACTGAGAGAAGAAGTTGTATTTTCCTTTGTAAAAACCCTATTAAAAAGGATTTCCGCAGACTTCTCTATCCATAGGGTGCAGAAATGCCTGATTTCTGTAGGTTGTACTATAGATAGGTTGCAGAGTTTAAATAGGTTGCTCTATAGCTAGGGTGCGGAAATTCCTGTGCATGGGAAAAATGAGCATCTTCTCGATGCTTCTAGAAGGAGAAGCTTATATGGTGAGGTGGCCTTTGAACGGTTTGGATCTTACTCACTTTCATGATTTAGTGTGATCATCCTAACCTCCTCACCTTATCCTCTTCATCTTATAAAACGAGAGGAGCTCTCATGGAGAAAGTTACCTCGGAAAAGATTGGTTTGTTATTGAGTTTTGTAGCTTGGGGTTTTTGGAGCTTGTATGTTATCTTTGAGATTTTCTTTGTCAAGATAGATTGTGAGTAGCTATCAGATCCATGGTCTCAGAATCCATGGAGCAAGAAATGTGTGAGAAGAAAGGAACTGTTGGAAGGAACCTAACAATATCAAGGCATCTGGTTGTATCTTTCTTCCACATTCTTTAATATAGATATACTTTTCTTTCCTATATGAATATTATTTTTCCATATTGTATGATTCCTTGATCACGTACATAGTTTCATATCAAATAGACTCTGTTATTCTTGTCTTGGTTGGCTTGTGTTTATTTTCATATATTTCTCTATGAGCCTCGCGACGGAGCTTGGATTGCATTGGTGAAGCCAGATCTTCAATATTTAAAAGGTATGTTCTAGATCCATTTCTCATTTGACAATTTAAATCTAAGGAAATAGTAGTGTATTTTCTTGTTTGGTTCTAGTTTCGTAGTGAAGCTAGGGGGATTGATTTGTGTCCACACTTAACAATTAGACCGATAACAAAATTGGCGACTCCACTGGGGAACAAATTGTTTTCCTAGTTTGTATTGCTTTCTTGATTGTCTAGATTCTATTTTCTAAGTCACTGGGAGATCTAGATGAACTCTTTGACTGAGTTATTTCACTGGAAAAACCTTCTTACTTTTTACTTTTTCATTTTTACTTTGATTTCTGCACCCTTCTTTGGGGAACAGTGCGACAATATTTGATTTCTGCACCCTACCTTCTTAACACAGTGCAGCGTTTTCACACTGTATTAGTTCTTTGGCCTGCAAAAATCAGGGATTTCCACACTGTGTTAGTCTGACAACCTGCGACGATTGTGTAATTTTTTTATTTTTGATGGTTTTTCCTTACCCAGATCTTGGATTTGGTTTTGGGGTGAATTTTTTGGGTTTGATTATGATATGTTTATAGTCTGCTTAACAGATTTGAAACTTCTTTTAGCCATCTTTGCATTGTTTTCTTTTGGAAGATTTGGTCTCTTTCTTTGAGTGTCTTTCAGTTACAAAGCATTATTTTTTCTTTAGAATTGTTTGGTGAAAGAACTTTTTATTTTATTGAATAGTTTGTGTTAAAAGAGAAAATTTATTTGGGTTTCTTTGTTTTATAGAGATTTGTTATTGCTTTTATTTATCTTTGAAACAAAAAGAAATTTATTTCTTTCTTTATATTAGATTGGGGTCATCCTTGCATTTGAAGTAGAGAAATTGCATGGTTTTTGGCATTT
>ML791583.1:236094-266237 GCA_009831015.1 Picea engelmannii | reverse complement strand
TTCTTCCACATTCTTTAATATAGATATACTTTTCTTTCCTATATGAATATTATTTTTCCATATTGTATGATTCCTTGATCACGTACATAGTTTCATATCAAATAGACTCTGTTATTCTTGTCTTGGTTGGCTTGTGTTTATTTGCAGATATTTCTCTATGAGCCTCGTGACGGAGCTTGGATTGCATTGGTGAAGCCAGATCTTCAATATTTAAAAGGTATGTTCTAGATCCATTTATCATTTGACAATTTAAATCTAAGCAAATAGTAGTGTATTTTCTTGTTTGGTTCTAGTTTCATAGTGAAGCTAGGGGGATTGATTTGTGTCCACACTTAACAATTAGACCGATAACAAAATTGGCGACTCCACTGGGGAACAAATTGTTTTCCTAGTTTGTATTGCTTTCTTGATTGTCTAGATTCTATTTACTAAGTCACTGGGAGATCCAGATGAACTCTTTGACTGACTTATTTCACTGGAAAAACCTTCTTACTTTTTATTTTTTCATTTTTACTTTGATTTCTGCACCCTTCTTTGGGGAACAGTGCGACAATATTTGATTTCTGCACCCTACCTTCTTAACACAGTGCGGCGTTTTCGCACTGTATTAGTTCTTTGGCCTGCGAAAATCAGGGATTTCCACACTGTGTTAGTCTGACAACCTGCGACGATTGTGTAATTTTTTTATTTTTGATGGTTTTTCCTTACCTAGATCTTGGATTTGGTTTTGGGGTGAATTTTTTGGGTTTGATTATGATATGTTTATAGTCTGCTTGACAACTTTGAAAATTCTTTTAGCCATCTTTGCATTGTTTTCTTTTGGAAGATTTGGTCTCTTTCTTTGAGTGTCTTTCAGTTACAAAGAATTATTTTTTCTTTAGAATTGTTTGGTGAAAGAACTTTTTATTTTATTGAATAGTTTGTGTTAAAAGAGAAAAATTGTTTGGGTTTCTTTGTTTTATAGAGATTTGCTATTTCTTTTATTTATCTTTGAAACAAAAAGAAATTTATTTCTTTCTTTATATTAGATTGGGGGCATCCTTGCATTTGAAGTAGAGAAATTGCATGGTTTTTGGCATTTTTGGTCTTGAATTCTAAAAACAATTCCCCCTCATGGTCAGGGGGGGGGGCAAAAATCGTGTATTGGTGTATAGTCTCTTTTGCTCATTTCTTGAATATCTTGATATTGATGAGTTTAATAAAATTTTGGGACATTGTGCATATGGGAATGATAAACGTTTTCTCCTTCTCATAATATAGCTTTCATTGAAGTGAAATATTTGCATTCTCATTACTTTGCATTGTTTAGGGTTGGTCAAAACATCATTTAGTCCACACCATTTTCCTCTTGAGTAACAACAACCATAAAATAAAGCGCTTATAAAAATTGATTAGACATTTTTATATTTTCTGGTAGCAAACCTACATTAGATTAGTTGTAGGGCTTTGGAATAGGTGTGAAAGATAACTTTCCAAAGCTATGAACAAACATAGAATCTTGGGTTAGGGAGCGGTGAAATCCACTCGGTACATTTTGTCCTGGGAAGCCCTTCTCACACAAGAGTCAAACCTGAGGTCTCATTAAGACTGGAAGAGTTACTCACACTGCTTTGTTGGTCTTGGTGTAGAGATTGTGTGTATTATGGGGGTCGCTTGAAGGTATACCCACAATAATGAGTGGAAGCCTTTCAATTTGATTTCGGGCTAGATACCCTGCCTTTGCGGGTGGATTGGACTGTTGATTGTTTCCCCATGCATCACTATTGTAGTTGGTAACCTTAGTGGCCTTTATCTTTAGGGTCTTTACACGAGGTGACTATGGAGGGGCAAGTATTCATGGTACCTAGAATCGACATTGGCCAAACTCACTCGAGCTCCTTGGAGGGTATACCCACATTTATGTGTGGGAGCTTGCACCAGTGTGTAAGTCCATTAAGTAGGTCGTCAACGTAACTTTTCCACTGGATCTATCTCATCCCCTTCTTACATTGTTCTCGCGACGTTGGATTTTATCACCAACAAGTGTGTTCATTGTGAGAAGGTTTTGTTTGCTTGCTTGCTTACTAGATTTTTAATGTGTGCTATTTGTTTTCCCTAGTAGACTCTAGGTTGGTTTTTTATTTAATGGCATCAGTTCTCGGAACGACCAATGAAGGAACCCCTTTTCCAAGGGAACCTTTTGTTTTTTCCTACTTACAGAAACATTGGTACTCTTCACATCGCTACTTTGAGCCTTCCAGGTCTCACAATTGGATTATTGGTATGGTTGTTTTCCACTCATGTAATCCTGAATGCAGCTAGTGCTTTTTTTGTAAGCACTTCCCCCCAAGAACATCAACCTCATGTTGATCCTTCACCTTCTTCACCAGTAAGATCTTCTTCACCTTCTTCACTTGCAAGGTATTCTTCCATTTCATCTTCTTCGATGAGTGAAAGCTCTCAAGCCAGTAACCCGGTGGATAAGAAGAAGAAGAAAAGGAAGATTAAGAAGAAGAAAAATAAGCGAGGGTCCAAACTTCCAACCACTGCTGGACATGTTAGAAATAAACCAGTTACTATTAATTGTGTTGGGAATGTTGATGATGTCACGATCACCCAAAAAACCTTAAGCCCAAGTACCCTTGTAGGCTTTGTAAGGGTAGCCATCTTCTTAAGGATTTCCCTGGTTTATCCAAGGTTGTAGAAGCATGGTCTACACACCCTCGCCAACCCATGTCGTCATCCTCTGAAAAACATGTTGATGACCTCCCGTCAACTAGTCATGATACAATTGGGAAAAAAAAAGTAGAGTCAAGTTCCCGTGTATGTTATGAAAAGTGAGTCATCTAACTAACCTTTCCCTTGTATGGACGAAGCCTCGAAATTACTAAAAGACCTGACTGTTTCCCAGCCTCAACTTCCAACTGCTTATCGCAAGCTTACTCTCGACCCACCTGTAGTTGATGGTATGATCAATCTGGTCCCTTCATCGGTCAGTCTGGTTGTTCATGTAGTCAATCTGGTCACATCCTTAGTTGAACCAGTTGACCGAGTGGTCAATCCGATCCCATCCTCGATCAATCCCACTCTCCTGTTAGAGAGTGAAACCTAAGTGATCGATCCAATCCCATCATTGGTCGATCCCACTCTCACATTAGAGAGTGCAACCCAAGCGGTCGATCTGTTTCCACCTGTCGACCTCATTCTCCCCTTGGAGAATGAAACCCAAGTGATCGATATGATCTCGTCATCAGTCGATCCTACTCTCCCTCTAGAGATTAAACCTGATGCTGCTCATGTTTTTCTTGTTGATACAAAATCTACCCTGCTAGGGGCCTTTCCACCTTCTCCCATGGAATTCCCCCAAGAAATGAGGCCATCCTTTTTTATTGGGTTGTGCTAACTGGACCTTGTCTTCCCTCTCACATTCCCTTCAAGATTATAGTACAAGTTTGTGGTCGGGATGTTCCTCAGACGTTGATAGACGAAGGTTCATCCGTTAGTATTTTTTCCTCTCTTTCTTGGCAAACTTTGGGATATCCTCAGCTTGCCCCGATTACCCAAACTCTGTTTTCTTTCAACAAAAGAACTAGTCACCCTTTAGGGATCCTTCCACAGTTTCCCATAACTTTGGGAGGGAAAATTTTCTTTGTCGATGTCATGGTAGTCCAAGACCCCTTGGATTTTGAATTACTCCTTGAGAGAGATTATGTCTATGCCATGAAAGCTATTGTGTCCACTCTTTTTCATGTGATATCTTTCCCTCACGATGGAAGAATTGTGAATATTGATCAACTTTCATTCATCAGTCATGATTGGATGACCTCCCTAAATGCTTCTTATATGCAGATAGTATCACCCCCACCACAAGTTAATTATGTGGCATTGTCTCCCATGCCTTCAATTGCTGATGAAGATGAGTCTCTCATTGTAAGCTCAGTCTCTTATGACTTATATCTGGTAGTTGACATGGTGATATCTTCGATAGGGATTTTAGAGCTTGATCTCTTTACCCCTATCGCGACCCTTGACACGGTGTCCTTCCAGAGTGTGTCTCTTCTGTCTAGTGAAGATCTCTTGGAAGCCATGAACGAGTTTTGTCCCTTGACTTGGTGTCCTCCCGAAGCGTTGTCCTCTTGGAAGCCATGATCAAGAAGAGTATCCTTGAGAATGGTTTTCTGATTTTAATCTCATTAAAAAATGAAACCAACTTTGAGAATGATTTTCTAATTTCAAGCTCGTTAAAAAATGAAACCAGTTACGAGGATAGTTTTTTCATCTCTATGGAAACCTCATTAAAAAATGAAACAGATCTTACGAGAATAGTTCTTGTTTCTTTGTCAAGCTCGTTAAAAAATGAAACAGTGGTCTGGGGATTATATCTAGAGTCTCGAGCATAGTTCTTATTCCTGTGTCATGCTCGTTAAAAAATAAAATAGATTGTTCCCTCTCTTTGTTTGAGTCAAGTCCTTCGTATAGTATTTGAATTTTCATTTCATCTGCCTTTGTAGTTGGAAGAAACGAGGCTTGGGGGGCAATGATTTCAGCCATTGGAATTCATGCTAAAGTTATGTCACTAGCTTCTTAAGCTGGGGGCTAAGTACCAACCATCCCTGTGTTATGCATTGGGAAGTTGCAAGCATAGTTTTCTATGGTTCAAGATTGTGTAAAAATGAAACCACCTACCTCAAGCATAGTTTCCTCTAGTTCACGCTTGTGTAAAAATGAAACCAGGTCCAAGCATAGTTTTGTTTAGTTTTAAGCTTGCATAAAAATGAAAACAATCCCGATCTTAGTCTTTTTTCTTTCTCATGCTCGTAAATACATGAGAATAAGTTACTGAGCTTAGTCTTTGTTCTTTCTCATGCTCGTAAATACCTGAGAATGTAACAGAGTAAACTTTTATCACTTTTTCGGACTCGTAAAGGTTATACGAAAAAGGAACCCCCTAGAGTTCCCCTTAAGAACTTTTTAAACTCTCTAAACATGAAAAGATTTTCGAGCAACCTTTTTCTTTTCATGCTTGTTAAATTATTTGAAGAAAACGTCTGTTGAGCAATAGTTTATCTCTTTTTTGGTCTCATCATAGTACTTCACCAAAAAGGAACTGAGATAACTCTCTCAGTTCCTCCTTATGTCGAACTTTGCTTAATGTATCCTCCTTATGTCGATGTTTGTTTAAGGAAAAACCCCCAGAGTTCTCTTTAAGGAGGATACATTAAGGCCTTCCTGTGATGAGTCTTTTTCGGTTGAATTCAAATCATTATCCAAGAATTAGACCTAGAAAATGATTGGTACCTTGGAACTTGCATGCCTTAACGACAAGTTTCTTTTCTTTTGACAGTGGATTTTCTTTATTGACCCTTGATCGAGAGATTCCATCGAGTGTTTGAATTTACCTCATTAATTCACACCTTTTGGATTGTAGCAGAGTACCTTGGGAGTCATTGACATTAATGGTGATTTCCCTCTCACTTGTTAATGGTATTCAGTAATGATCAGTAATCAAGTGGTTTCTACCATGTCCGACTTCAGCACATGTATTCACATGGTTAGATTCGTACTATAGAGTGGTGGAGATGAAGACCTTGGATATTTTCTGACAGATTCAGGTTGCGTTGGAGTATATTCAGTTTGTATTGTTTCATAGATCCACATTGTATGTCTCATGACTATGTTCAAATTTTAGTTTTTAACACATAGATCCATGGTGTATTTTTGGTGGCTATGTTCATATTTGATTCATATTGACATGGATCCATAGTGTATATTGGGTGGCCATGATCTATCTAAATTGAAATGGATCTTTGCATGTCATCATTTATGCTTTAAGTCATTTGTATTATGAGTATGGGAATTCCTACCTCAATGATGATATATTATTGTACTGTATTTCCTTGCTTGTTGGCAAGTTTCCAACTGACTGTTCCTCGTTCCCTACACACACTCGACAAAGTATTTTAGCTATCACTCTATTTTAACTTCATACTTTGGGGGGCTCTCTGTTACAAATTATTTTCGTCACCCTTATGACCGTTAATGATGTAAACCTATATGTTTCCTTCAGAGGGGTTTGTGGCCTGAATTCCTGAAGAAACAAGGGAGAAGAACTTTTACTAAGAGAAGAAGTTGTATTTTCCTTTGTAAAAACCCTATTAAAGAGGATGTTCATAGGTTGATCTATACATAGGGTGCATAAATTCCTGATTTCCGCAGGCTGTACTATAGCTAGGTTGTGGAGTTTCAATAGGTTGCTTTATAGCTAGGGTGCGGAAATTCCTGTGCGTGGGAAAAACAAGCGTCTTCTCTATGCTTCTAGAAGGAGAAGATTCTATGGTGAGGTGGCCTCTGCACAGTTTGGATCTTACTTGCTTTCATGATTTAGTGGGATCATCCTAACCTCCTCACCTTATCCTCTTCATATTATAAAAGGAGAGGAGCTCTCATGGATAAAGTTAGCTTGGAAAAGATTGGCTTGTTATTGAGTTTTGTAGCTTGGAGTTTTTGGAGCTTGTATATTGGCTTTGAGATTTTCTTTGTCAAGATAAATTGCGAGTAGCTATCATATCCATGGTCTCAGAATCCATTGAGCAAGAAGTGTGTGGGAAGCAAGGAACTTTTGGAAGGAACTTGACAACATCAAGGCATCTCGTTGTATATTTCTTCGACATTCTTTAATACAGATATACTTTTCTTTCCTATATGAATGTTATTTGTCCATATTGTATGATTCCTTGATCACGTACATAGTTTCATATCAAATAGAATCTATTATTCTTGTCTTTGTTGGCTTGTGGTTATTTGCAGATATTTCTCTATGAGCCTCACGATGGAGCTTGGATTGCATTGACGAAGTTGGATATTTGATATTTAAAAGGTATGCTCTAGATCCATTTCTCATTTGATATTTGAAATCTAAGGAAATAGTAGTGTACTGTATTTTTTTGTTCTAGTTTCATAGTGAAGATAGGGGGATTGATTTGTGTCTGCATGTAACAATTAGCCCGATAAAAAGGGGGAGGAGGAGGATCAGATGTGGATATAGGTGCATATACATGTGGAGGGGAAACAGGAGGAGGAGGATGAGGAGGATCAGATGTTGATGGAAAATCGGTAGATGTTGCAACTGAATCATGTGGAGGAGAATTAGGAGGAAAAAGAGGACCATGTGGTGGAGTAGAGGATGAGGATGTCTCTACTGATCAGATAGATGTAGTGTGATAATGAGAACTATCCCTCAACGTATCAATGAGGTTTACGACACCAATAATATGAAACATAAAGATCATCATGTCATGAGGAAAATTCCTCCATGTAGTAGAGAGATCATCTACCTATAATATGCCTCTTGGGGGTATAGGTACCACTCTGTGTCTAGTTATGACATGACATAACTCATCCACCACCTTTAGTTAGACTCTCGTATCTGGCCTGTGTGGCATGTGGGGTCTCTGTACTACTAGAGGTTTCTCTTCTTCCTTCTCCATCACCTCATCTACATGTTGGGGAGGTGCATCCCCAACATATGTGCTGATATATGAAAAATAATAGATAATAATTATAAGATAATTGAAACAAAATGTTACAATAAATTACATGTGCATTAAATAAGACATAAAAATATGCAAATAGATTGATCAAAACATAATGATAATAATATCTCTCTCATCATTTGACTCCTTTGTTGTAAATCAGATGTTTGGACATCCTATCCAATCTATCCCCACATATGGGTACTCTACAATTTCGAGGACATTGCCATCCTCGCTAGACAATAAATCAATTACCTCCCTTCCCACCAAAGTAATTGGATACTCGGACTGACACCTCTTGGGAATCAATTTCTCCCACATGAACATATGTACATCAAACATAGGCGTAGAAGGAAAGTGGGTTACCGTTGGCCGAGTGACGTGAACCATCTCAAAAAATGGTGTATACAACTCAGACACAAATGGGAAGAATCTCATCCCAGAAAAAATAGAGTGACAATGATCTAATGCACGACAAAATTGTCTCAAAAAAACATTCGCCCACCTAATAAATCAAGGCTCCCACAATAAACTATATACATAATAAAACATAGAGGAACTAATGCACTACCCATAAGATTTATATTGTGACAACGAGGAGAGAATGTAACACATGAACCTAACATCCTCTCTCTCAAATGCACCTATCTGTAGTTGACCACCTTTAAACTGGAACTTTGAAGCTAAAGGAATATCTAGATTGACATATATATACACATATGATAGTTCAGTCTCTCCTATGAAACCGGATGGTAGCACAAGGAAATGGGGAAAATACACCCCCTTCCTAGACAACCCAATTATGAAATAGGCATCCTCCTGTGTGGGCTGATACCACATATAGGGACCGAACCTGAACCCCTGTCTCATATGATCCCAGTGATAGATCAAATATTGTAATAATGTAGAGTCCCCCCTAAGGGATAGTCCCTCCTAATAAAAACTTTAGGAGGCTAATATACATCAAAAGGTCATGTGTATTCTATGAAATAGGGTGAGGGTAATCCTCCATATCCCTCTCCCTCGCCTCCCACCCACACACAAATGCGTATGTCTTGACCTGTTGTCTCTCTTTCTCCTCCTGCTCTCATCATCTTCGTCTTTGATTCACATACAAATATTGTTAGGCACATATATAAAGATAAAATAAATTGAAATTATAAAACAAATACATATGTAAATGACGTGTATTTAAAAAAATCCAAAATTAATTTATTTTTGCAATTTTTTTCATAAAATCAACTAGTGCGCCTCTATTAGTTCATACACTTCGTTTTCGATGCACTATCTCAAAACAATAGCACCACTAAGTATTGCATCCCATAGGAATATCTGTAGTGATGCAATGTTTTTAACAAAAACGGTTCATCTTGTTAACAAAGACGCACTGCAACGCTAAAATTTATAGCACACAAATCCACGATGCTTTTCATTAAACCGAAAGCACCGGTGCGCCATGTCTACCAGTGAAGTTGTATTTACGAAACTGGTGTGTTTGGTGGACTGATGGGAAACTCTAATCTAAACTTCATTATCGCAGCTAAAGAAGTTCGACAGGTTACTATTGACGCATTGACACCACCATGATAGTGGAGCACTGACATTTTGTACCTCAGTGCATTGTAAAGGATATAACACTTGAAAAGAGGCATCTAATGAGATACCCCGCTATGAAAAATTATCCAATATATGTCCTGATGTGTTTCTATATACAATTCTGGTGCATTGTATTACAATGGTTGCACTAATACATTGAATTTTATAAATTGTTATGTTAGTGGCACCATTAGTTAAGTGAAGTGTACTAGTGGGTAATTTTAAATGATACCGATGTGATTTATTTGGTGTGTGTATTTGTTTTTATAAAGTACGGTGGTACATTTGAACATTGATGTATGGGGGAGTTGTGTTTCAGGTATGCATCAGGGCAATTGGTAAAATTGGTGTACTACTACATTAAATTTTCACATAACGTTGAGCCAACAATGTGGTTAATGAAAGAAACGTGTCGATGTGGGTAGAAGCCCATTGTGCAGTGGTTTCAAAAGGGTGCACCGTGTTTTAAAGGATAGAGAAATAGGAATGAGGAATCCAATGAGATGCCCCACTATGAAAAATTGGGGTATATATGTCTCTGTTTGTTTTTGTATACACTACTAGTGTGTTGGATTACAATGGTTGCATAGTACGTTAAATTTATAAATTGTTATGTTAGTGGTGCCATTAGTTGAGTGAATTATAACAGTGTGTGTTGAAATACTTGGGGGGTGAATCCATATTTTGCAATTTTTACCATTTCAATCACAACATGTAAGCATTAAATTTATCACTTATTATTCCATTCAAGATATTGTTAAATTCAATATAGCATAAACATATAACCACAGATACACAGTACATAAGAATTTTATGTGGAAACCAAAATGGGAGAAAACCATAGAAATATTTCTTATATATCAGAATATTACATTCATAGGAAGCACCAACTTCCAAAATTCTCCAGCACCAACCCCCTGATTTACAGGCTCCAACCTAAAGGAAGATACAAATCCCTAGATTCTCCATCTCCAACTAGAAGGAGGCTCCAACCCCCTAGTTTATAGGATCCAACCTAAAGGAAGCTACAACTCCATTTCCTTTCCCCTTCCTTCCTCCCTTGAATATAAATAAGAGAATCAAACTTTCACTGATATTGATATCATCATCAAAAAGTATGATACAAACACATAGAACTTACTCCAAGATGTCCAAGAATATCCTCCAAATGATGTGCTCAAAATCATCATGATGTGCATCAAACCATGTGCCAAGATATGCATCAGGCATGTGCCAAGCTATGCATCAAGCATGTGTCAATACCTCCAAAATATCCCTCATATGACAAAACCTCCAAGACATGCCTCAAACATGTGTCATACCTTCCGTGATATACCTCAAGCATATGCCAAAATTACCAAGATATAACCTTCAAGACATACATAGAGACATACCTTTCAATATATGAAAACCCGGTTCATGAGATCATATATCATCAAACCTTCCTTAACTTCAACATCAAGAGAATAGTAGCTTCTTCAAACTTTTCCTCATCCTCGAGGGCCTAAAATAGGCAACAAGTAGGGATTCACGTGACGATACCTAGACAACTAGTGGGGGCCTCGCGGAACACCTTATGCTTAAACCACAGGGGGTCTGGTCAAATAGAGTTTTATGAAAACTCTTCTACAATCCACTGCTCCGAACACTCCCTCCTTTTCACAACTCCACTACTTCACTTTTTCTAAGAAATCACATCCTTGCCTCATAATTAAATGAGAGTTTCTTGATGGGTATTTATAATTTTCCAAGTACCTCCTTTACTTGACTTTAGGGCCAACCTATAACTTCTTGTTTGTAACCATTTTTCTCCTTTAATTAATTTTTGGTCTGACATGTAACTTCTTGTCCTTATATCTGGGGCTTCTTCACTTAATTTTGGGGATTCATATTTAAGAGGGTATAACTTCTCAACCATGAGGAACCACGTGGCGTGCCACTTATCGTTGGAAATGGAATGATGAGGAATATCAATATACGAGGGTTTTGCATGAAATTATGATGTCCTTCATACTCATTTTATTCAATAAACTCCAAGCTTCATGACTATGGCTCCGGGTCTTCTTAACCACTTAACTATATTTCCAGGGATTCTTGTAGACTTCTTCAAAGTATCTTCCTGTGAGGGACATGCTTAAATATGTTGGAAAATTGGTTTGGACAATTGGTTGTCATTGATGTCAACCCTCAAAGAATTCCATAAGCCCTAGTGATATGGTTGATATTTATGGTGAGTTAGTTGTCATTGATGGAGTGGTTGATGTTAGAAGATGTGATGTGTGCATTTGATGAAGTCTACATGAATCCCCAGAGGTGTGTTTATGGTACCCAAAGTTTGTTGAGGAATACAAACATGAAGGACAATGCAAATGCAGGTAAGACACTCATAGATGGATATTCCTTGTCGTGCCATTTCTAGTGATAGGTGGTACACCACGTGGTTCTTCACGATTAGGGAGATATGTCCTTGTGAAGTTGGAATCCCCGAAGAATGGTCAAGAATCCCCTAAGAAATTACAAGCCAACAATTGAATGGGTAAAGTGGTTTTAACAAGAAATTCAAGAAGCCCTAAGAATAAGGAAAGAGGTTACCTGGAAAAAGTATAAATACACACCATGAGACATTCATTTTACACACACACTTACATTGAATATCTATTTTGTGAGAATGTTATGGTCTATTATTTTGGTCTATTGGTGAATCTGACGAAAAGTCTGAGACAACAGAGAAATTAGAAGGAAATAAAGAAAGTTTCAGAGCTGCACATTTCTAGTGTTTCTATGTAACCCTAATTTAGTAGGCCCTCGGGGGTTAGCTTGAGGGTGTCACATGAGTCACCCCCGTGGGTTGCCTAAGTGATGTCACACGAGGACCCACATCATAGGGAGTCTTAGTCCCGCGAGGCTAAGTAAAATTTGGGGGAAATGTTGGTACCAAGATGCTGAAGGCAGTGGAAGAGTTATAGGTCAGTGTTACAGTACAACAGGTTAGCTACATGTTACATGTATGCTTATGTGAGTATTGCTTATGCTTGGTGATGGTATGGTACATGCTTGAGAAGCATGTCTTGTTGATGCATGTTACATCTTGGTGATATTAGTATGGTACATTGAGTAGTAGTACATCTTGGTTGTATTGGTATATTGGTATCTAGTTTGGTTACATGGTGATGATTCTATGGTACATGCTTGAGGCTTGTTATTGGTATAATATTGAAGTATTGGCACATGGTGTATGGTTGTAATTGATATTGATACATTTTTTATGATTACACTTGGTATAGGAAAATATATGTATGAGATACATCTCTTGGTGATGTTGGTACTTGGTTGAGGTACACCATTGATGGTACTTTCTTGATATATCCTATGGTACTTTGTGTATGGCATGATTGAGTGATATAGTATATGGTTGAGATACATTGTTGGTACATGGTATGGTACATGTATTGATGTAGATTTTTTATGTACATGGTTTATACATGTCATGGTAAAGGATTGGTACTTGGTATGGTGTTGATGTACAGAGTTGATGGTTGAGGCATATGATACAGGTTAGGGTCCATGGTTGATGAATGATTTGGTACAGGCATTGGTTCATGGCTGATACACAATTTGGTACAGGAATTCGTGCATGGTTGGTTCACTTGTTGTGGTACAAGTTTTGGTACATGGTTGATGTTTGGTATGGTACAGGTTGATGGTTTGGTGCATGCTTTGGTACATGGTTGAGACACATATATTGTGGTGGTATGTTCGTGATATTGGTACATGATTGGTAGAGGCATGTGTTGGTGATATTGGACATATAATTGAGAGGTGTCCTTGGTATATGATCCATGTGAGAGGATCTGGTTGAGTATCGGTGACAGTGGTAGGCTGGATATAGTGATAGGTTGATAGTGACAGGTTGACAGTGACAGTGGCAGTGATTATGGTAATGATATTTTTTCTACACTTATATTACAGGGTGGTAGGATGGGGCAAGGAAATAGGGTTGTATCCTCCTTCCGGTTGGTGCCGGAGAACTCAAGAAGTTGGATATTCCTTCAGGTTGGATACTGAGAATCATGGGGTATTAGCCTCCTTTTGGGTTTTTTTGGAGGACACAGGGAGTTGGAGATTCCTTTAGGTTGGAGCTTGAGAATCAGGGGGTTGTATCCTCCTTCCAGTTGGTGCCGGAGAACACTGGGAGTTGGAGATTCCTTGAGGTTGGAGCATGAGAATCAGGGCGTTTTCTGGTTGGAGCCAGATAATTCAGTGAGTTGTAGATTCCTTCAGGTTGGAGCCTATAAATAGGTGGTTGTAGCCTCCTTCCATTTGCATCTAGAGAATTCGGAAGTTGGTGCTTCCAATGAATGTATTCTTTGATATATAAGAAATCATTTCGTGGTTTTCTCCCATTTGGGTTTCCACATAAATTCTGGTGTATTGTGTACTTGATGTGACGTTACTTATGTTTATATGCTCATGATATATTGATGATACATTGATGATATATTGATGATAAATTTAAATATTATATATTGTGGTTAAAAGTGGTATAAAGTGCTCATACTGATTCATGCCCCCCTCTCAGTATTCCAACAATTGGTATCGGAGATGGTTCCTTCAGGAAAAATTTTAACCACTAGAAGGTAGATCATGGATATCAAGAATAGTGCATACACAGATAATGGAATACCATGGTTTGATGGTCATATTGGTTAGAACTATGAGATGCGGAATATCAGGATGAAAACATTTTTATAGGAACATGGGTATGATGTTTGGAAATTAGTTGTTACAGGATATACTGCTACTAAAAACTTGAAGACTGAAGCCAAGAAGGAATTGAAAAGAAACAACAAAAAGAAATGTATTTCATCTTGGAAGGATTACCCAAATCAATAAAAGAGAAAATGGGAAAAAATTTATCAGCTAAAGAACTTTGGGATAAGCTACATGATCTCTATTTTGAGGAATATCCCATGACAGAGCCATAGAGTACTAAAGAATATGCAGGTTCAGAACAAGAAGAAATATGCTCATCATGCCAAACAAATTTAGAAGAAGAAGATTGTGAAGAAGGGATAGTAGACCTTGAAGCATAATCAATAAGTGGTTTAGAAGAATTAACGAAATAAAGAAAGAAAAACAAGTCTCTTGAGGAACAATTAGTCAAGAATAATTCTCAAGAAAGTACTGAAGAATCCCAACAACTCATCGTGAAACTGATAGCTCAACTAGAAGAAGCCATAAAGGTTGAAGAAACATACAAAAGTCACATAGAAGAAAAACAATGTTTGGAAGCAAAAATAACATTACTAAGAAAGGAATCAATGGAAGAGAAGCAGTGTTTTGAAAAAAATAAGAGAAGTAGAGAAAAGATAAAATGATTTGATAGATCATCTTAAGGAAAGAACCGAGGACTTAAATAAGTTTGAAGCATAATTTGGTCAAGAAGAGAGAAGAATTGAAAAATAAATCATCTCCTTGAATATCCAACTTGAAGAATTAGAGAAAACATAAGAAGTCATGAAGATTTAGATGATGAAGAAATAAGAAGAGGTTGAGAAGCTTGAAGAAGAAGTTGTCACATTGAGAGACAAAATCGTCAAGCTAATCAATAACATTGAAGAAAAAAAAACATCCACATCATCCATAGAAAATGTTGAAGAGAAGCACTCCAAGTTTCCAGAAAATAAGAATGAGGAAAAGAGTAAGAGTTATGGAGAAGTAATCAAAGGAAGGAATCATGGTCAGCCAAAATCAAAGAAAAATGATAGAGATAAATCTTCAGGAAGACCCTCCACATTCAAGCCACAAATAAGCTTAAATCGTGATCATGATCAGCTAAGGGAGGAATTCAGAAGGACTACACTACAAAGAAAATCATTCACTCATGGGTATGTAAATTTATTTTATGGTCATTGTTTTTATTGTACTAACTTTGGACATAAAATTGCATATTGCAGGGCTTATGGAAGAAATGTTCAAGAAATAAATGCTTATGTGGCCCCACATAACATTGAATGTTACAAATGCAACAATTATGGTCACATAATTCATGATTGTAGAAGCATGATGGATACTTATATGAAAGAGAACACTGATATAAGATATATGAATGTATGGAAAAGAAAAAAAGAACATGAAAAAGAAGAGAATATGAATGAAGGAAACCCATAAGTCATGCTCTCAAGATTGGCAATAGTATGAGATCAGGACAAATATACAGGAAAAAAGGAAGATGCTAGATACAGTAAGGTTTGGAGAAGAAATGAAAAACAAGAACAGATGAATAAGGACTAGGTCCTAGAGTTTGCATGATTTATAGTAGTAAGAAAAGAAGAAAAAGAGATCAAAGAACAGACTTGAGAGATTGTACTTTTCAGAATTGTTGTGCAAGATCAATCCATAGGAAGAAAGGAAGAAGTTAGAGTTTGGAAATATGATGAGTCTATGGATGAAGAGGAAGATTACTCTGCATCAGGGAAAGTATTTTTCTCAGCCATCCGGCTTGGAGACTCCCATAAAATATGAATATTGAACAGGGGGAGTCAGTGCAATAACTACTATAGAACAAACAACCACCCTTCAAGAAGTTTAAGGTGTTTGCAGAGACAGATTCAGAGCAGTTAGATAACAAAAGTAAAAAATGACAAATTCCCACACAGGTGTTAGTTGGCAGTTACATAGGAAAAATTTTATGGTTGTATTCCATGTATGTATTCAAGAAGGGATATCTTCAGTACAAGTTGCTCTAGACATGCAACGTTTGATTTACAGATAGAAAATAACAGTGGAAACATTTGATTCAGTTTGAAGAAATGATAATATGTGATGATCAGTTGCAGCCATGAAACCTTCATGATAGTACAGTGATAGATTGGTCAACATTATGGATAGTTTAGTAGAAAAGGTATGGATATTTTGAGACATATGGATAGAGATGGATAATTAGTAGGTACATATAACATGGGTCAGAGAAGATACATAAAAATGAATCTATAATTGGAATCAGATGGAATCGGTTGGTCATAGAAAGATAAGCAGTGAAAGACACAACATAAAAGGGAAAGAGAAATCGTTAATCACCAAAATAAAATCATTGAACAATATGGTCAAGTGAATGATGAAATCAAGTAATGAATGATTTTTTTATATGACAAAGAGTTACAAGAGGAGTCACGAATGGAAAATTAGAAAGCAATGGAAGAGAGGAAAGGAAACACTTATAATTAGCCCTACATTTGATCTACACGACATCTTTCATAGAATTCAAGAGAAGATAAATCATAAAGATATTCATAAAGGAAGATCAATATCATACATACAGGGGGAAACATACTGATAGGGGGAGCTGTCCTTTTTACCATGATGTCAAAGGGATGGAAACATAAAGAAAGAACAAAGGCATGAACATAGGGGAAGCAACCCTAAGGAGAGATACCCTTTTCCATTGATGTCAAAGGGGGAGAGTGAGAAACATTGATGAGGAGCAATGGTCACAGGGGCAGCATGAGTGTTGGAGAATCAGTGTTGCCATCAATGCCAAAGGGGGAGATTGTTGGAAAGTTGGTTTGGGAAATTGTTTGTCATTTATGTCAACCCTTGGAGATTGATTTAAACCTTTGGATAATTCTGGAATCCCTAGATATATGGTTGATATTTATGGTGAGTTAGTTTTCATTGATGGAGTCGTTGATGTTAGTATATGTGATGGGTGCATTTGATGAAGTATACATGAAGCCCCAGAGGTGTGGTTATGGTACCCAAAGTTGGTTTAGGAATATGGACATGAAGGATAATGAAAATGTAGGTATGACACTTATAGATGGATAGTCCTTGTCATGTTGTTTCCAGTGATAGGTGGTACGCCATGTGGAGATATGTCCTTATGAAGTTGGAAGCCCCAAAGAATGGTCAATAAGCCTCTAAGCAGTTACAAGTCAATGATTGAATGGGTAAAGTGGTTGTAACAAGAAATTCAAGAATCCCTAAGAATAAGGAAAGAGGTTACCTAACAAAAGTATAAATACACATCATGAGACATTCATTTTACACACACACTTACATTAAATATCCATCTTGTGAGAATGTTATGGTATAGTATTTTGGCCTATTGGTGAATCTCACAACAAGTCTGAGGAAACATAGAAAGTGAGAGGAAAGAGAAAAAGTTTTAGAGTTGCAGAGTGTTAGGGTTTCTGTGTAACCCTAATTTATCATGACCTCGCGGGTCATCTTCAAGGGTTTCCTAGGTGACGTTATGCAAGGCCCCGCGTGACAGGGAGTCTCAGTCACACAAGGTCCCGTGTGATAGGGGGTCTTAGTCCCACGAGGCTAAGGAAAATTTGGGGGAAATGTTGATACCAGGATGTTGAAGGATGTGGAAGAGTTATAGGTTAGTGTTATAGTACAAAAGGTCAGTTACAAGTTATAGGTATGATTATGTGAGTATTTCTTATGCTTGGTGATGGTATGGTACATGCTTGAGAGGCATGTCTTGTTGATGCATGGTACATATTGGTGATATTATTATGGTACATTGAGTAGTAGTACATCTTGATTGTATTGGTATATTGGTATTTGGTTTGGTTACATGGTGTTGACGCTACGATACATGCTCGAGGCTTATTCTTGGTATACTCTTGAAGCATTGGAACATGGTGTATGGTTTTCATTGATATTGATACAATGTTGATGATTACACTTGATATATGACAACATATGTATGAGATACATCTCTTGGTGATGTTGGTACTTGGTTGAGGTACACCATTGATGGTACTTTCTTGATATCCTATGGTACTTGGTGTATGACATGATTCAGTGATATGGTATATGGTTGAGATACATTGTTGGTACATGGTATGGTACAGGGGTTGATGTACATTGTTGATGTACATGGATGATGCATTGTATGGTAAAGGATTGGTACTTGGTATGGTTTTTATGTACATATTTTATGGTTGAGTCATATGATACAAGTTATGGTGCATGGTTGATGCACATTTTGGTACATGTGTTGGTGTATGGTTGATGCATGGTTTGGTATAGGCCTTGATGCATGGTTGATGCAATTGTTGTGGTACAGGTTGTGGTACACGATTTATTTTTGGTATGGTACAGGTTGATGGTTTGGTACATGCGTTGGTACATATTTGGGACACATATCTTGTGATGGTATGTTGGTGATCTTAGTACTGTTGGAGAAATTTCTATTTTTGACACACTAGTTCAGTGGGAGTTAACTGACTAGTTCTATTTTTATATCATCACTATTATGCATGCATTCATAATTATAGGATGTCATTGCCTATATGAGTGAATATCACTCACTCATTGAACATATTATAATATACATTGATTCTCATTCTTCATATTGTATCTCTCTTCCTTTTCTTGATAATCTTTGTTTGTGTATGCTTTAGCTATGTCTCCTGTGCAAGTTTCCATGAAACACTAACATGGTATCAGATCCGAGCTGCTTGGAGAAACCCATACAAGCCAGAGAAGAGTGGAAGAGTATTTGAGTAAATCTAGTTTCCTCCATCGTCACAACATATCCCTATCAAGCGATGCGACAATTGGAATCGTCGTAGCCTATCCATTGCTAGGGTGTGACGATCACACTCACACTTAAGAATTGTTTTTCCCCAGGAATCATCACAGCCTATACCCAACCAAGGTGTGACATCGTCGCACCGTGTTCTTCATTTGAGGTGTGACAATTCAGTTTTTCACAATGATGTAGAAGTGAACAAGTAATACAACGATTCACACTTTTCCTTCTCTAGTGTGCAACGATTCAACATTGTCGCACTTTATCCTTCTCTAGGGTGCGACGATTCAACTGGCCTCTATAAAATTGGGCTTTTGCAGTAAAATAGCCATATCTCGAAATCCACGATCCAAGTCGGGATGAAATTTTGACCAAAGACGTATAACATAGGGATTCTCATGCTCAACAAAAATATCTAAAACCCACATCATAATGTAGGAGATATAATTTTTTTTATCATATCTATAGATGCCATAGCAGCATCAGTCATATCTCAGAATCCATGATCTAGGATTTCAGGATCTTTTCAGAATCAATAGTAGAGATGGATACGATGCAACTTATTCAATCAAGTCTCGTGATACTAATCACACCATACAACTATTTTGAATGGAGGTCGAAGGCCACATTCCAACTCAAAAGAAAAGTACTGTATAATTTGATGATGGTGAAAGAAATAGAGCCTACATCAACACTTGAGAAGACCAGATGGGCGAACCGTAAGGATGAGGCCACATGACTACTTCTTGAGTTAATATCCATTGATCTATGGTTTCATGTTTCCGCATGAAAGACTCCAAATGTGATTTGGACCACCTTGGAAGGAATCTTTGGAAATCATGATGAGATACGAGGTCATATGCTTGAGGTAGAGTTGAATACCTTAGACCCTTAATTTTTTTGATAAATATACATGATTTCTTTACTAAATTTAAATATTTGATATTGAGATTCGGTGAATGTGGTATTGAAAAGTCTACACAAGAGAAAATACTTATTATAACAATCTTGGCCAAGCTAGGACCAAAATACATTGTATATGTCTCAATTTTCCATTATGGCAGATGTATTTTGGGAGCAAATTGGAAAATGCCTACGATGGCTCAGTTCATTGAGTCTCTCACACAAGAGAAGAAAAAACTCATACAGATAGGCCTCATGGAAGATGCCAAAGCACATGCACTCACCATGCATTATGGAAAAGGGCCATCCAATCAGAAATCGAAGAAAAAACAAAAGGAACTATTACATCCAGAGTCAAAGAAGGAGGGATATTCCAAACACTTCAAGGATTCTTCAGGTTCCAAAGATTCCTCAAGTTCCAAAGGGAAGAAGAAGAAGGGAAATAAGTGCACATATTGCAATAAACCAAATCATGAATAATCCACATGCATGAAGAAGAAAATAGATCTTATGAAACATGTACTTAAGAAGAATAACCTTGGAGACTTCATTCGTGGAGGAGCCAAGAAGAAGAAGGAAGAAGACCATGCACCTAATAAAGGTAATCATCATGATCTGGTTGCAATTAATTCCTCATCTAATTCATGGATTATATATTCTGGCGCATCACATTATATGATTGCTAAACATGAAGTTTTTACTTCTTTGTGTTCATGCTTTGGAACTCTTACTCTCATGGGGGATGATACTCCAATAATAGTTTGTTTGCAGCCACCAATGATTTTTAGATTTTTATTACAATCAAAGTTTCCACAAAGAGATTATGTCTTTCTGTAGCTTCCATCACCTTTCATTTGTAAATATTTATGTTTCTGAGTTTCGAAGCGATGATTGGGTTAAGATTACCTTACTGAGTTTTTGTTTGTGTTTTCGCTTGTTTTGATTTAAATTCATGACTGTAAGCATGAATTTAAATGTAAAACTTGGGGCTTGGTTTCATATATTTTACCTTAGCAATATCATTTTAAAGGCACCCATATATGGTTAAAACTCAAGCCTTATTAACTTATTGATTAATACACTATCAAAATATTTATGTATTATGGGTACCGTGATTTCATTGGTTCTATAGTTTATTGTTGATTTAATTTGTGAAATGCTTGAATGCACAAAAATGTTGGTTAACAGTTGATATAGTTTTCATGAGCTCAATTGATATATGAAAATTCATATCAATTGGTACAGGCATGTTGCACCTACATTTTCAATTCACTTTGCTGGCTTGAGAATTAATGAGATCATTCATTATGCAAATTGGGGTTTTGTAATGTGGAGGGTTTAACACTCATCCTGGGAAATGGTTCTTAGTTTTATGAGTCCTCTATTTTTCATTTTCCCTAAATCTTATTTCCAAGTTATGACAGTCCCCAAAATTTTCATTTTTTGTGCCATTACAGTTCGCCTAGACCCGTCTCTATTGCTCATTCGTTGGAAACCTAAACCTATCTCTTGTGATATCTTTTGTATCCATTTCATAGTGGAAATGGCACATGTAGTTCGTATCATGTCAAATGGGTGCCAAGATCTCCTATCTCATGACGATGCTATAAAAGACCTGAAGGCTCATGGGTGGGATGTGTTCCTCAAGAAGTTTGAAGGCTACAATCTCTAGATTGCACAGGCTTTTGCACACAATTTATACGGTTTTAGGCCCAAGGTCGAGGATGTACAGTTAGAAATAACAGAGGATTTCATAAGCAGAGCGACAAGACTTCCATTGAAAGGCGAAAAGTGGCTTAAGAATGCTAACATAGATGATGTCTCGTGGATTTTATGCATGGCTTCCCACAAATCCACTTGTTGTACAAAAGGTATTCCCATTAATTTTCTAAAACCTAGATGGCACAGTCTCGTTTTAATTTTAAAATAGTTCATTACATGTGAAGGCCGATATGGGCTGGTTTTTCTGTACCACATTCGGTTGCTTATGATTTTCATAGGGTTTGAGTTGCATATAAGAGACAAAGAATAAATTCTCTGTTTAGTTTGTTTCATCACAGACTCATTAAGATACTATTGGTTTCTCACATGTCGCAAATCAGTGATAGTTGGGAGGGTTTCCTAATCTGAAATGGATTCACTCAGGTCGATGATACAATCAACCCTCATTTAATTGTAAACCCCAGTTTGGACAGAACAGTGATCGAAAGCCAGGTCCTCAATTCACTTGATGGCTCCGAATTCAATGAACCAACTTCTATTGTTGATGAAACCCCTGTGGATAAGGAATTACCATGTAGATTTTCACCTAGAATATATTTGGAATAGGTAATTACCGAATTAAAAGAAAAATATCACCCTATGCCTATGAACGAATCCAATGTGAACAATAATGATAAACCCGTTGTGAATAATTTCCTTGGAGGAAAGAAACAACAGAGTTCGGATTTAAATTTTATGAATAAAAAGGTTGCTCGTTTGATTTCTAGAAAACTAAGAAATCGAAAGAGTAATCATCTGAGCTCGATTGATACGATTGAGATCAATGATCAGTGTTCAGATCAGGAAATAGACAATTTCTTGGCTCATGAAGACCCATAAAATCAATGTCCTATGAAAGAGGTTGTTACCCAGGTTGAAAAGTATGACTTCGTGTCAAAATTACTTCTGTGTCTCAAGGACAAAGAAGGTTTTTCAGGTATCGGTCATGACCTGTAACAAAACATAGGTAAAAATGAAGCACCCGTTGTCGACTATGTTCCATGTTGGTCTTCCATTACCCCAGTGCATTGTGACAACTTCCTCGACTGGATAGAGCGTTATTATAGAGATATTTCGCTCTTACAAGCTTAAGTTAAATGCATCGATGTTCAGAATGCCCTATTGGAATGAGAGAAATTTGACTTGAAGGCACACATAGAGAGGGAAAACAAAAGATCTAAGAAGTCTGGGAATATCATAATAAAAAACACAACCAGTTTCAAAGCCATTATAAATTACGAATTGTCAGATCCTTCTTTTACTAATTTCTATGGTAAAACGATTTTGTTTTCATTTTATTCCATTCTGTTATAAAAAAATAAAATAGGGAGATTTAATTTGATTTAATTTGCTAATAATAAGACTAGTTACAGATTCTATGATTATGTAGACAGTCTCTTTTGAATAATAATTAGTATTATTATCTGAATATCAAATCAGTTTTCCTATCTACAAGAAATGGACGATTATGATGTTGATTGCATGGAGAAAACACCTTGAATTATATACTCAATTATTCAAATAGTTTCTACCTCTTTATGTTTATAAAACTTTGGTTTATTTTTGACAAACCAACTCATGCATGAGTGGTTTCTATGTTTCACTATTTTTGTAATATTATCTGATTTTTGTGGATTCAACTCTATCTTGTATGGTAAGAGCATTTGAATCCTGAACTAGTTTAAATACTGTTCACTCTTAGTAGTGAGGGTATCTTTGGTTTGGACACATTATGGATATATGACTTTCAAGACTGATATGGAGAAGATGTTCACTCATTGGCTTTAGACCAGCGTGGCTCTTATCCATTCTATTTTCCCTTTATCTTATGGAATGTTAATACATTTATACAACTTTAGTATTATCATCGTATGATATTTCATATTATTTCAACACTTTAATTCTGTCAACAATTTACTGTCCTATATTACATATGTGATCAATATTTCATTTAAATATCTTGGATTTATGGTGGATATTGGATGGTGTATTACATGAATTCTTTGTATTAAGTTTCTTTTATTATAAGTGTTCATCATTATAAGATCACCAGATCTGTATATTTATTTGTTTACTATTATATTCTTGTTCCAAAACACATTTGAGTTTGTTCTGGGAATGTTGGCACCATTCTATTACATGTTTTTTTCATAGGAAGGACAACTAGGAGCTTGAATTGCGCAGGGACATAGACTCAGTTTAGTTGATTAATTGCAGGTTAGTTTATTCATATTTTTGTTCTTTAGTTAGTTTATTCATCAATGAAATAAGAATGCTTCAATTAGCTATGATTGTTAATCTGTTCTTATTTCAATTGTGTTTGAATTAGTATTCTTTAGTTTTTTTTAGGTTTCAAATATTAAACAAAATGTATTTGCTTTCTTTATCTACTTCATAAACACTTCCAAAAAACATCTATTTCATAAGATATCTAGTAAATCTCGCAAAATTGTATATACATTGTTTATAATCATATGCACATAGTCATCTTCCTTTTGTGATATTTGTAATTATTAAATTTATATCCTTAGTATTATAGATTTTTTAGATTAGTTTCCTTTCTTTTGTTATTTTTAGAACTTTAGTTGTCTATTGGAGCCATTAATCCCGTCAGGTCATTTCATCCTAAACGGCTTGGGTTATTTAGAAAATCCTGGTCCAGATTTGACCTTCCAGTTGACGATGTGTCAATTACGCTCGTCAACAAATGGCGCTAGAAGGAGGGCCTGGATTAAATTGATGGAATGTGGAGGTCGCAAGAGTCCTCCCCCACACACTCACACTTGTGTCATAGCGCATAGTCGCTCATACAATTACATTACACTTGAAACAACAACTACCTCAAACAATAACCCTAATATTCCCTTTGAACTAGTGACACCAGTTCCTCAATGGCCCGACATCCAAGAAATTGTTCGTCAGTCACTCATAAGAACACATAGTTCCTTAACCCGTATTAGACAACCCAACATGCCACTTAATCAACCCCTTGACTTCATGGATATCCAACAACAACTTCAAGGCACTGGTCTACCGCAAAACCCTTTAGGTGGAAATACTACCAATCCTACTGAAACACTCATCCTTGGAGCAGGAGGATCTGGTATTCCACAATCTCCACCTGAATCTTGTCCATCCTCTTCAGGAGGAGAGTCTTCAGATGAAGGAAACTCTTCATAATAACCATCTCAACCTTCGACACCACCAAATCCCATGGAAAACCAAAATAATCATGCCAGACCTTGGCTCTATCAAGATGTAGTGGATGTACTTGGACCCCAACACCCATTACCTAAGCATCCAGAGAAATGGCTGCCTAAATTTGATCCAGATTCAAAGCAATCCACTGAGGATCACATCAAGAAATTTATGTTGGCCATTAAACTTCAAAATTTTGAACACAAGGATTTAGTATGAAGATTATTTCATTATACTTTTTAGGGAAATGCCTCCACATGGTATTTTGTTGATTAAAGTTGGTTGTCATTGATGTCAACCCTTGAAGAAATCCCCGTGGCACAAAGGTTGGGTAATGGACCCAAGATTGTTTGATGTAAAGATGACTCATTATTGTCTTGTCATGGTTGATAATAAGTAGAAATGTATGAACTCCAAAGTGGTCCCCTTATGGTGAAAGCCCTCACGAGAAGACGCTTTGCGGAATGAGTTATCCTAGAAGAATGGTTATATAACCCATGATTATTTGTGGAATAATGAGATGACGGTCAATGAATTTTTCATTAAAACTATCTTATATGGATAGTTCTTGTCATGCCATTTCCGGTGGTATGTGGAACGTCACATAACTCCTTACAGTTAGAGAGTTATGGCCATGAGAAGTTGGAGAACCTAGGTTTGGGTAATGGACCCAAGTTTGTTTGATGGATAATGGTATGAGTTTTGATATATTTTCAGGTAATAATATTCTATATGGATGCTACATGTCATTCCATTTCTGGTGGTATGTGGAACGTCAAAAAACTCCTCACGGTTTGAGAGTTATGGCCTTATAAAGTTGGAGGACCCTCTTATGTCATCTAGAAGCCCCAAAAGGTCAATGCAGTTAAAGTGATTTAAGAGATTTTAGAAGGTAAATAATAAATTGAATTGATGAGTGTACTATAATTCAAAGTGAATAAAAAATAAATTATTTAAATAATAAATTTAATGGAGAAATTAGAAGTGGGTTAACCCTAAAATAAGGAAAGTGGGCAAAGTGACCTAGAAGATGTTTTTAAGGAAGCGACTTGGAGAGTATAAATAAGAGGCAAGTCTCTCTAATTTTAGACACAATTGAGAATATTGAATACCTATAGGTGTCTGAGGTAACCAAAGGATATATAAGCTTAATTTATGAGGGAAGGTGAAGAAAATAAGGCCAGAATTCAAGGAAGGATAAATTCTTTTGATGATGCTTTCTAAGGTATGTTATTTATGTGTCATCTCACCATTTTAGCAATAATTTTTTTTATATAATGATTCAAACCTTGAAATTGATATTCCATTGAGAAAACATATCCACGTATCTGTGGTAAAAAATTCAGCTTGTGGGTCGTTGTATTTTTGGAGTTACACTCCGTGGAAAATAGGGTTTGTGGCTAGTCCTGAAACTAGTAAAAAACAAGTGTTTCGGGTAAAAACGTCATAACTTCTTCATAACAGATCCAAATTCAATAAGACCAAATGAGTTGTTTATATTACAGTCTGTAGTATGCTTTGTAACAATTTCATATCAATTCAACAAATATTCTGTGCAGGGCATGCTCTACAAGGTCTCTCTCTAGAATAAGCCAGAATTCAACAATGTATGTCATTTTTGCTATAAATACTTTTCTGAGAGGTTCCAAGTAGTGACACCTGGAGGAATTGAATAAATAACACTGAAAAAAATTGAAGATCATTTTTAGATATTTATTCATTACATGTACAAAGGTATGCTTATTTCAAGTTAGGGTTGTTGACTAATCCAAAACTAGTCATGGGGGACTAAAGAAAAGTTTGATGTAAATGATAGTCTCTTGTTGTTTAAAGTTAAGGAAGGTTTCCAGGTATGTGATCATATACACCAGGTCTATTACAGAGTTATAAATCATATTTGGATGATGAAATTGATGAGGGATTTTGGTTGAGGTACAAGTTGGGCACATGGTTAAGACAAGTAGTTGATGAGTTGACACATGCACAAGGTGTATAGTTGATGATGTTAGTACATATTGATGAGTAGTTGAAACATTATTGTTGAATACCTGGTACATGTTTGGTTTCACTTGTTTATGGTACATTTTGATTACATATATTTTGGTACAGGTTGGTGCATGGTTGATGCACTTGTTTATGGTATAGGTTGGTGCATGGTTGATGCACTTGTTTATGGTACAGATTGATTATAGGTTGAGGTATAGATTGACACATGGTTGATGCATAGTTCAGGTTTATTGGTACATGTTTACAGTGTTATATATCACAATGACAGTGTGATAGTGGTTCCATCATTCTACTTCTACTTCAGGGCGGTTGGACAGGGCAAGGACAAGTGGTTGTAGTCACCTTCCGGTTGTAGCCGGAGAACATAGGGGGTTGTAGCCTCCTTCTGGTTGTAGCCATAGAATTGGGGAGTTGGAGCTTCCCTCAGGTTGTAGCCTGAGAAACTAGGGGGTTGTAGCCTCCTTCCAGATGCAGCTGGAAAATAAAGGAAGTTGGTGCTTCCAATGAATGTAATTATTCAAGACATATAAGAAAAAACATTTTGTGGTTTTCTCTCGATTTGGGTTTCCATGTAAAACATTGCTTTACTGTGTATGTGTGTGATTGTTCATTTCTTATTTCTCATTATTGGATAATAATTCTACATTGATATAACACTTGGATTATTTGAAGAAAAAAGATTATAATTACACTATTATTGATTCATCCCCCCCTCTCAGTAATCCAACAATTGGGGTATCAAAGTAGGTTCCTTCAGAAATTAGTTTAACCATTGGAAGGTAGATCATGGAGAGTACCAACTTGTTTAAAAATGGAATACCATAGTTTGATGGACAAAAGTATGCTTTTTGGAGAATAAAGATGAAGACATATATCTAGGCATAGAGATTTCAAGTTTGGCAATGAATTGTAGATGGATACACAACACCAACAGTTCCACCAACAAATGACAAAGCAGTGAAACTTGGTGAGAATAATTCCAAAGCCAAAAATTCACTTTTGAATGGTCTCTGTAATACGGTATTCACCAAAGTTTCACATTGTAAATCTGCTCAAGATATTTGGGACAAGCTTCAAAATATTTATGAAGGAGATACAAAAGTCAAAGAAGCAAAGCTTCAAACTTACAGAGGTCAGTTAGAACAATTAAAAATGAAGGAAGATGAGAATATTACATCCTACTTCTTACGAGTCGATGAAACAATGAATGCAATCATAGGATTGGATCAAGAAATCAAAGAATCTGTAATTGTTCAAAATGTACTAAGATCTCTTCCTATGAGATTTAACCCTAAGATATTGACACTAGAATAAAGATCGGATCTAAACTCAATAAGCATGGGCGAACTGCATGAAATAGTCAAAGCATATGAAATGAGAACTGAACAGGAAAATCCATATGTAAAAGAAGCAACCTTAAAAGAATCCAAAAGATCAAAGAAAAAGAAAAATGAACAAGAATAATATAGAAGCAATAGTGACGTCTCGGAATATGATGAAGAAGTGGCCAACTTCGTCAAAAGACTGAAAAATAGAACCAACGGTAGGTATAGAGGTAAGCTTCCTTTAATTTGTTTTAATTGTGATGGTATTGGTCATCTTGCTAACAAATGTCCTCATAAGAAAAATAGAAATGATGAAGGTTACTCAAAAGGAAAACACACATATAAAGGAAAAATAACTACAAAGAAAGTTTTCAAGAAAATCTTATTCACCAAAGAAGACATCTCATCATCAAATGAAGATGAAGTCAGTGAAAGTGAGACAAGAATAGTTCTATTCATGGCAGCAAAAGACTCTGACAAAGAAGACTCTGAAGAAGAATATGAAGAAGCCAAAGAAGAATATGAAGAAGTCAAAGAAGAAATTGAAGAAGGAGAAGTTGACTATTGAGAAGAATTAATGTGTGCCATAGAAGTTATCAGAAGAGAAAATAAGAAAAACAAGAAACTAGAAGTAGAACTAGACAAGAAAAATGATACTCGAGAACTAGAACAAATGATCACAAAATTGAAGGTTCAAATAGAAGAAGATAAAATAATTAATGAAACACTCAAAGAAAATCTAGAAGAAAAGGACAAGATCATTGGAAACTTTGAAGCATAGATTGTCGCACTAAGAAAGGATATTCAAAAGGAAAATATGCAGAATAGCTCAAAAGTTCTCGATGACATTATCAGTAGTCAAAAATCTCATCTTGACAAGTCTGGATTTGGATACAATCAGACAGAAAAGGGATCAAGCTCCAAAACAACAGAGCAAGAAACATATCCAAAAAGTTATGTAGAAACAATCAAAGGGGATAGGAAGATATACAAGGAAGATTACAGGGACACTCCTCCACCAAGAAGATTCAGATTTCATAATCAACAATAGACAGACATGCCTCAAGAAGAAGACGGATTCATAAGAGCACCTCCTTTCAGATGATCTTCAACTCCCAGGTATTGAACTATATTTTTTGGTTTATGATATGCATGTAATAATTTTGAACATAAAGTTGTGAATTGCAGAGCTAACAACAGGAACAGTAACAACTTTGAGAGTCATACACAAAGGGGTTATTCAAGAAGATCTAGTGAAACACACAGAAGAAGTTACAACAAGTTTGAATCTTTGAGAACTGAAGTAGAATGTTACAAATGTAACAATTTTGGACACATGGCCAAAGATTACAGAATGATAGTCCTTCCTAAAGAACCTCAACATAATAACAACAGTCACAGAAAGGAACCTCAGAAAATGACATGGATAAGAAAGCAAGATCAGTATAACAATGAAGAATGCACAATTGATCTAAAAGCTAAGCAGAAGAAACACAGTTGGTATGTTGACAGTGGATGTTCAAAACACATGACAGGTGATAGAGACAATTTTCTTACATTATGAAAGGAAAGAGATGGATCAGTATCCTTCGGAAATGATGATTCAACCAAAATCATTGGAAAATGCATAATCCGAATTGGGAACAAGAATGAAAAGGAAGAAAATGTTATACTAGTAGAAGATATGAAATATAATCTTCTAAATGTGATTCAAATGTGTGACCAAGGTCATAAAGTTACTTTCGATTCACAAAAGTGTGAGATAAGAAAAGAAGGTTCAGGGAAATTGGTTGCTACAGCTACAAGAACTTCAAACAACGTATATGTGTTAAGTGAAATTGGAAATGAAAAGTGTTATCTAGGAAAGGAAGATGAAAGATGGATATCGCATAGAATAATGGGGCACATACATTTTGATAACCTTGTCAAGGTCAGTAAAAGAGAAGCAGTCAGAGAAATTCCCCAGATCACGAAACCAACCAACACTTTATGCAAGCATTGTCAACAAAGAAATCAAACAAAGAGCAGGTTTAAATTAAAGAAATATTCAACGACAAGACCACTGGAAATTGTGCATACTGATCTAGTTGGACCAACTAGATCAAAGGGCTTACAAGGTGATAAATACTTCATGTTATTAGTTGATGATTATACAAGAATGACTGCAATTTTCTTTCTCAAGAATAAGTCAGAAGCTGTAAGGTAGCTAGAGAGGTAGTGGGGGGGGCCAGAGGGCCCATAGTGATAATAGTGGAGGTCATTCAATGTAAGGTGGACTAGGTCCACTATATT
>ML791583.1:148116-207281 GCA_009831015.1 Picea engelmannii | reverse complement strand
CTTTTGTTTTGACTATTTGTGAGATTTGTTGTCATAGGTTTTCATAGTGGCGTTATGACCATTATCCAAATTAGGCACAGGAGGTTCACTCCACTCGAAACCTACAGCCTGTTGATCATGGGGTGATTGACTGGGAATTAATTCCTCTGGAGGGTGTGTGGTTGGCTTATTAATTGAACTGCCAAAATGTTCTTTTACCAATGATTCACCAAAATTAGGTCCGTTTACAGAAATGGTAGAAACAAAACCATTTCTTGCTAAAAATCCATCCCAACAATCTCCTATGGTTTTCAAATGGTGAGTTAACATAATTTTGATTAAGCTGTGGTGGAAAAGACTAGAGTCGAGGCTCTGTTTTTTATACCTTTTAGACATCTTGTAGAGGCTTCTCAGCAGATAGAAAGGCACATTCAAATGAAAACCTATGAAGAGCATAAGAAATCGTATATGATAGAGAAAAACTAGACCATAATGACCCTCACATGCCACAAACTATTTAAGGACCGACATGAGACCATACCATCTAACTTTAAGAAAAGAAATATGGATACATTTTTCACAACAATCGATTTTATTGGAGGTCATGAAGAGGCTCTAGGGAACTTCTTCGATTTTTGAGTTCTTGAACCACTTCTGATAGGTGGATGGAATCCCTGTGTCTTCACTGACAAACTCTTCAGTTACTTCCAACTGGATTTCGCCAAATTTCTCCCTATACCCATCAAATGTTTGTGTGAATTCCTTAGCCACACGAAGGTTATACCCTTTAAACCTTTTGATGAAGGTATCCCAACCCTGACCTTTCAAATCTTCGACTGCATCATCATGATATAACAATTCTTGAGAGCCATTCGGCTCTATTCGGACAAAAGGAGCCATTCAAAATATGACTGGACTGTAACAGGGGCGACTCAAGATAGCTTTGGATCTAGATGGCAGGAGTAAAAGGAACAGATCTGAGCGGATAAAATGAAAACAAGCCAAGCAAAACCCCTATGAAATCATAGTATGAACATCAAGGGTTTGGTTATTGAGGCTTGAGCACTCCTGGTAATGAAAACCTCGCATACAGAGCATGAAAAAAACCCTTAATCCATAATGAAAATCTTATTAATTTACTCTGTCAACAAAAGGATTAAGTACAGGGTACGATAATTCTGCATTAATTCTCATGACTAGCATGACTATAGATGATTTGCAAAGGGTTTAAATATACATAAATGTTCACAATTCAAATGTGAATCAACTAAGTGTATAGAAATCACATCAACATTCAAAACACTCCAAAGGTAAGTCATTCAAGTATTAAACATAGAGTATATACAAGCACAATGACCCTTTAAAAGAATGCCTTGAATATGAGTATAAGACGAAACTAATTTTTCAAGTTTGATTCATTCTTTCAGTCATGAATCAAACATGAAAAAATGAAAATGCAAATCTTAGAGAATTAATGAACATATTTTGTAATCCAGTATTCATCTTCAAATGACAATATTTACAAGATGAGGTGAAGGCAACTACAGAAAGTGTCATTTTTCATTCAAATAGCAAAATTGTGTAGGACTGCCAACAGTGGTGACTTACTAGGTGAAGCAATTATCTTTGCATCACCAGATAATTCATGTTAGGACAAATAAGAATGGTTGAGATTTAAAGAACAGTCAATAGTAAGTCAAACATCCCAATCAAAATAAAAAACATCACACAGTCTAGTGTCAGATGTCTTTCTATCCAAATGCAATCTAGTGACAAGTTTTAATTACGAGAGACGATATTTAAGCCAATGACTCTGATATTGTTGACAAGGCCGTTGCTGCCAGCAGGCATCCATAGCCTCAGTAGGGATGTCAATTAACGCACTCTGACACCTCTACTCTGTCCAAGAATTATCAATTCATGATGAAGGATATTTTACGATTAATATCAAAATTTATACCTGATAATTTTCTTTGAACCCGAAATTACTTCGCTGCCAGCAGGCCTATTTAGTACCCCAACGAAGTTGTCTTGGCATCATGCATGCATTTACCTATTGGTTGCAGACTTGTTCAATATCTCGGTGGGTTTACAGACACTTCCCACAACTCTCTAGAAGTTATTTACAGTTTGACATAAATTTTATGATCTTCATGAGAGAGGGGTGATGCTGAAAATTTCAGATTCCGAGACACTTGACATTTTCCAACTTAATTTTTCTCTTGACGACCTTCATCGTGATCTGAAATTAGTTTTCTAGTAAGAATAACTTTTAGAGGACAGGAAGGCATAATTGAGATGTTTTCTTTAAAAATAGGGACAATGTAAAGAGATTTAATGATGATCGTATATTCTCATGATTATAAAATGAAACTAGGAAGACTATTCTGAACAAGAAGTTTCTTTTGCTAGTCTGAAGTTCAATCATTTACAACACTGATACTTTGAAATGACCTTGACTGTTGCTTTATGATGAGACATTTTGGTTTCCTTTCATGAACTAAATGGTGACCCATACATAAATTTATTCAAAAACAAGCAAAATGAAAAGAACCAAAATCCAAAAATAGAAAAGAAATTTAAAACAAAGACAAAGATATGTACAAAGAGGTGGATATGGTATTATTAGGTGAAGTATATTTTGAGGGCTTGTCCATTAACTGGGAAAGTGCCTGGATGTCCCTTTAAATTATGCAGGTAGAAAGAGTTGGGAGCTAGTTTTTCAGAGATTACAAATGGTCCCAACCACATGTTCTGGAACTTGGTGTGTTCCCCTTTTCCCTCGTGGGGTTTATCCCATTTGAGAACCAAGTCTCCTACCTCGAAGTTTCTGTCTGAAGAGGAGTTTGAATCAAACCAGCTTTTCAAAATTTGTTGATGCTGGTCCAACTTCTTCTTCGCTTGCGCTCTCACTTCCTCCAGTTTTAACAAGGCATTAATTTGGCTTTCCAAAGGAGGACAATCCTCTTCTTGGACTTTCTGCGATAATTGCAGAGATGGAAGTAAAACATGAGGAGGCAAGATCACTTCTCTCCCATAGACGGGGAAAAAAGGGGTATTAAAAACATAGGTTTTTGGTGTCACTCTGTCATCCCAAAGTGCGTTAAATAATGCATTGTGCCAGTTCTTGTGATTTTCATAAACTGTCCTCTTGATAATTTTGATCAAATTTTTGTTTGTTGATTCTGCTAGGCCATTTCCTTAAGGGTAGCAACTAGCATGAATATTTCAATTTAATCCATTTTTCTAAATCAAATACATTCATATCTAGGGATGATAAATAACATGTGTTATCAAAGACAAAACATTCAGGAATGTCGAATCTAGTAATAATATTCGAACTAAGGAAAGATACTACCTGATTTTTGTTTACCACTTTTAAAGGTGCAACTTCGGACCATCTGGTAAAATAATCCGTTGTTGTAATAATGTATTTGTGTCGTTGTGATGAATAAGGATTAATTGGTCCTATGATGTCAAGACCCCATTGCTGAAAAGGTGAATCTACAGTAACAGGATGCAAAGGGAATGATGCCTTTTTTACTTGTCCAGGAGCCTTTTGGAAGATTATGCATTTACGACACAGTGCATGAGCGTCTTTAAATAACGTGGGCCAATAGTACCCAGCTCTCAACACTTTGTGAGCAGTTGTGTCTCCACCATATTCACTTGCATGAAGTTCAAATAGTACTTTCTTTGCTTCACTCTTTTCCAAACAACGCATGAGAACACCGTAGAAATTCTTTCAAAACAATACATCGTTTATTAATTGGAAAGATGCAGATTTTAGTCTTAGTGCTCTTCTGTTTTTAGTATCAAGATAGCGAGGAGAAGATCCATGTGTTAAATAAAATTTTATATCATCATACCAAGAATTAGAAGCAACTTGTGAACAATTGATTTTTTTTCCATTGTGTTGATTTACAGTTACAGTATTAATTTGACTTTCATGTTCTTTAACTAAATCAACGACTAGTTTACACAGGCCTTGACCTCTAACAATTTGTGCAGGGGTTATTTCAAATTCATATTCTTGTAACGACGTCATCCAGTTTTCCCGTTTTTCACCCAATTCCTTTTGTACTGACAAGTTTCTCACAACAGGGTAAGGAACAATGACTTTAGTTCTAGATTTCAGCAAATATGACCAGAAGTGTTTCACTTCTTTAAAAACAGCATACGCCTATTGATCTACAACTAGGTAATTTAGCTCTGCTTATTTGAAGGCTGATCTCATGAAGGCAATGGGTATTTCATTTATTTCATCATTTTTTTGTGTCAACACAGTAGTATAAGATCGATCATAGGCGAAAGTGTAAAGTGAAATCTTGGGAAAAGTCGGGGCTCATCAAGGAAGGAGATCCTACTATTTATTTTCTAATATAATCAAAAGCTTGACTTTCTTGGGGTCCCCAACAGTACTGAACATCCTTTTTAGTTAAATTATATAAAGGCCTTACCATTTCTGAGAAACTTCGGACAAATCTTCCGACGAAGTTAATTTTTCCTAAAAAGGATTGCATGGAGTTTTTGGAAGAGGGAGGAGAGACTTTAGCAATAACTTGGGTTCTTTCCGGGTCAATAATCATTCTGTCTTTGGATGCTATTAACCCAAGTAATTTTCCTTGCTCTACTGCAAAGACCTATTTCTTAGGGTTGAGAGATATGCCATACTTGTGGCATCGTTCTAGGACAACCCTAAGGTGAGACAAGTGATCTTTCTTGTTTTTAGAAAAAAACGGTAACATCATCAAGATAGACCACTACTAATTGATTTATGAGACCATGAAAGGAAATTTCCATTGCCCTCTGTAAAGTGGCCCCGACATTTATGAGCCCAAAAGGCACCTTCCTGTAGGCATAAGTCCCCCATGGGGTACGAAAAGTGGTCTTGAGCTGATCTGGAGGTGACATGAGGACCTGGTTATATCCCGAAAAACCATCTAGTAGGGATAATATTTCTGAACCAGATACCTGCTGAAGGATTTGTTCCATTGGAGGAACGAGATAGTTTTCTTTATCAAATGCTCCATTCAAGTTACGAAAGTCGACACAGAGTCAAATTTCACCGCTTTTCTTCCTTACAGGAACTAGATTAGACACCCATTGTGTGTGTCTCATCGGGAAAATTATCTTTGGATTTAGTAGTTTATTCGGTTCCTTCTTGACAGTGGGTTCTAATTTGGGGTGCATCTTTCTTAATTTTTGCTGAAAAGGCTGAGCTTGTGGTTTCATGGGGACGACATGTTGTATTATATTAGGGTCAAATGTTTTCAAATCATCATATGTCCAGGCAAAAATGTCTTTAAATTATTTAAACAATTTAATAAAGGCAGATCGTTCTTGCTCGGAGCATCCCGTTCCCAAATTAATATTTTGAGGTTTTTCCTTAGTTCCTAAATTTACCATCTCATAAGTCAAAGAAGAACTATTCATTTTACAATTAACTGACCCTCTAAACTTATCATGCAAGTCATAAAACCTCTCTAGTATTACAATGGATTTGGGAATAGAGTTTACCATATCGGACATCAATTCAGAAGATCTAGGATCTGATATTACCATGAAGTTGCGTATGTTTTCATCATGAGTGCCCTCATCGATGACTGCACCTTGGAAGGTGTCTTATATATGCAAGAAACTGATGACCTGCTGGTCATCATCGAACACTCTCCAATTGGTGATGTTATCTGGGATCGATGGCCTGAACAACAATTCGATCGAAAACGCAATATGAGAAAGACCTTCTGCGGGAAATAATTTAGAAGCAACATTAACCAATACATCAGCCTTCGAATTACTTAGTCTAGGAATGGAATTTATGTTAAATGCTGAGAACTTTTGCATTAAACTCCATACCTTAGTTTGGTAACTTTTCAGGTGTGGTGACAAGCAATGTATGGAGTTTCTTACCTACCTGACCACGATTTATGAATCACCAAATACAATTAAATTTTGTACGTCTATATCCAGAGATTTCCTAAGCCCTTGTAAAAGTGCTTCATATTCGRCGTTGTTATTTGTGCACTCAAACTCTAATCGACAGGAAATGAAAGTTTTATTACCTGCGGGATCTATGAGTACACATCCTGCACTGACTCCTTCTTTGGATTTGGATCCGTCAAAGTACAACGACCAGATTTGAGCTTCATCGRCARYGTTTGACACACTCGACRAAGCTGATGACTGAGTAYAGGTCATAAGTTCTGATTRTTKCCCRGGATCAATGAAAGGGGAAATCTCAGTAATGAAGTTACCAAAGAAGGTGTTCATTCCCTACATTTCAAATGAATTAGTAGATGCATTAAATGATTCATTTGCATCATTTAGATCCATCACGGTGTGCTTGAGATAGCGTTCATGATTTATCCTAATTTTGTTAGGCTGGCCATTCTCTGGAAGCCACAAATGAGACCAATCAGTGGCAAAGTAACCATGCAGCTGTTCGGACCAATCCCTGCTTAAAAACAAACCATAGACTTCAGGGATGTCAACAACAATGATGCCAATAATTTTTTGAACCTTAGGATTAGAAGATAACCTAACCAGAACATTCTTAAGTTCATCGATTACCTTAACGTTCATTCAATCAAGCTGAATGATTTTGAGATTAGAAGGTTGAACTTTTGTGTTGATTTTTTGACAAACGGACAAAGGCATCACATTTAATGATGCGCCAAAATGTACCATGCAATTATGTACATTTCTATTGAAATTTTCAAAAGTTAATAAGAAAGGAGGACATTTTAACGAGTGCTAACAACAAGATTCTACTGATTTTTTGTCACTGTCCCTGAAACAGTTTTATCTACATTGGATACAATTTTTTAAGATAAATCTCTTTTATCCGGAGGTTCAGATGTCGTTTTACTAGGAATCTTTTTGGCTATTTTAGAACTATTTTCTGCAGTTTTCTTGCTGCTAGGATCGCTATTCTTATTGTTTTTTGCGGTACTTTGAAGCATTTTTTGCAAAATAAGAGGAAATTTCAAAAGATCGAAAACAAAATTATTAGCCCTTAGTTTTTTCAAATCTTCAATTAAGTCATATTCTAAAACTGGGGCTGCTAAACTTTGTTTTGTTTTATCTTTCTTAGACTGTTTTGGGGGCACATTATTACTCACTTCAAAAGAAGGTTTGCTCTGTGTTTTACTTCTTGTGTTGTAAGGGTGGACAGTTTCAAAGTTTGCCTAGAAAATATTGTCAGAGAAGTGTCCGAAGATATTGGGAGATGAATCTTCTTCGTCCGGTACTTCTTCCTCAGTTACATCTTCAGAACTTTCAGGAGGGGTGGAAGTAGGATTATCATGTGCTTCTAGAATAGTTTTCAAAGCATACTACAAGCTTTCGAAATTGAGACCTTCAGTGGTCGGATTTGGCCGATTGAGAGGGAAAGATTTTCTGAAAGGTTTTTGGCTGATCTCTTCAATTCCACGACTTGATTTGATAGTTTTTGGAAAACTTTCTGCAATCTTTCTAAGTCTAAAGTTTCAGGATGACTTTTGTCTTGGGGAGGCCTATTAAGGATTTCTATTTTCTTTTTAGAGGATGAAGTTGTTTCAGCTTCACTATTTGAGATTATCTTTCAAGCTTAAAATATTCTTTTCGATCTGGCTTTCCTCCTCAAAGGCTTCCAACAACGTGTTCTTCTTAGAAATTTTGACCCAAATTGCTATGTTGTTGTGTAGATATTTGGTGTATTATGAAACAATTAGACTCTTTAACATAAGAATTATTTGATTGGAATATTTTAATTTATCCTTAGGGTTCATTTTTAGGCTGGAGAGTTCCATAACCAAGACTTCGAGAGCTTTATCATCTCCAAATTTCTCTAATAAATAGGTTTCAAACTTGTCCCAATATACAATGGTCTGGGGCTGTTGCGTGAAATACCATGTGGAGGCATTGTCCTCAAATTTATAAGGGAAGAGTATACATACTACATCTTCATTCTCTACACTGCAGAGTCTAATGGCCAACATAAACTTCTTTATGTGATCCTCAATAGATTGTTTAGAATCTGAATCAAACTTAGGCAACCATTTCTCCTGGTGTTTTGGTAATGGGTGTCGGGGTCCAGGTATAGCCATGACATCTTGATCAAGCAAGGGTCGGGTAGGATTATTTTGGTTTTCCATGGGTGTTGGTGGTGTTGAAGGTTGAGATGTTTCATACGAGGAACTTCCTTCATTAGATGACTCTCCTCCCGAAGAGGATGGAGATAAATGAGGTGGGGAAGGTGGAATACCATATCCTCCAACTCCAAGGATAGGTGTTTCAGTAGGATCTATGGTATTATCTCCTAAAGGGTTTAAAAGCAGACCAGTGCCTTCAAGTTGTTCTCGGATATCTGAGAAATCTAAAGGTTGATTAAGAGGCCTACCAGGTTGTCTGATACGGGCCAAGGCACTATGTGTCCCTATAAGTGACTGGCGAACAATTTCTTGTACGTCGGCCCCTTGAGGAGCTGGTGTCACCGGTTCAACGAGAAACTCAAGATTATTGTTTGAGGTAGTTGATGTTTCAGAAGTAACATTGTTTTCTGAGCGACTATGTGTTACTACATGGGAGCGAGTGTGTGGGGGAGGAGTCTTACGACTTCCACGTGCCATCAATTGAAATCAGGCCATCCTTCTAGCACCATTTGTTGACTGAAAAAATTGACAAGCCGTCAACTGGAAGAATAGGTCTGGTTCAGGGTTGTCCAAGTAACCCAAGCCATTTGGTGTAACCTATTATGACAGGTTTAATGGCTCTGTTAGCCAATATAAGGTCCTAAAATAAATAAAGGGAAGAAAAACTAACTAATGTTAAAACTATAATATATATATATATATACACTCTAATATAATTATTGTAAATGTATTTGAGCAGAGAAAGAAAACATAAAAATATCACTTATGAACAGAATTTACAGGTTGCAAGTTTTACTGGAAACTTACAAAATTGATATAAAAATAATTGTTTTTGAGAAGCAGATAAAGAAAGCACATATTAATATTTTTTTTTCTTTTTATAAATCTAACAAAACTTAAATTAACTAAACTATGACACAAAAATGTGCAGATGGTCAAAGACGAACTAAACTTTCATGTTTCATTAATGTATAAAATGAAAGAAATTAGAAGCAGAGAAGATAACCTGATTTTATTTTGTTAAATGTGTCTGAGCCTCTGTGCGAACAAGAGCATATGACTGCCCTGCCTTCTGAAAGAAATTTGCAGTGGGCTTATAATAAAAAATTTCTAAATAAATTCAAGGAATGTATCAGTAGCCAGAGTTTAATAACAAAATATTGAACACATGTGATACTGTGATCTTATAATTGTAAATGGTTACAGTCAAAGAAATCGTTGTGTAATACATTCATTTCATTTATCAACTAAACATCAAAGAAAAATATTGATATTAAAATTGATACTTTGATCACAATCACAATATCTAGAACAACAAATCATGAACGATATCTATAACACAAGTATCATGAAACATAACATGTTATTGAGTCTAAATCTACACAACATATTAATATCCCAAGATTAAATAAGACAAAACATCAATGAAAGAACATTCACAAAATACTAAAGCCAAAATGCTACACGTTGTTCCATTAAGTCCTGTAAGTCATTCGTCCATAATTGTTTCCAGGCCAAGATGCCTTCATTTACAAAATGAAGAGTATTTAAAGTGTCTTGAGATCTCATCTTCCTATCTCCTAGGATAGGATCATATCTCATGAGATCAAAATATTACAAAAATGAAGGGCCTACAACCACTCATAACTGAATTGTTTGTTTTCAAAAATTAATATAAGTTTTTCTTATTTACAAAATAAATAGGAAAGAGATACTAATCATCTAAATCGAACACATTCCTCCTCAAAAAATAAACATCAAGATCCACCATGTCCTGAAAATGAAATAGGAATAAGTTAGATACTTTATTAACAACTAATTACTAATTTTTTAATTAAAAATGACTTGGCTACAAAATCGAAAGATTTTGTAATTAGTCTTATATTGGCAAAAGAAATCCAATTTTTAAATCGATTTGATTAAAAAATATAACATGCATGTAATAAGAAGGAAAAACCGTTTTACCATTTCAACCAATAACTAAACATGGATCAGGATAGCTTTGAATTGATTATGGCATTAACACTGTCTGCATTTTTTATCACAACGTTGCCTGTCTTCTTAAGACGTTTATCTTGTCTCTCTTTGTTTGCTCTAAGGTCATGATTTTCTTTTGTCAGTAATTCATTATGAGCTGTGAGTGATTTAATCCAAGCTTGGAGGATGGGGATATCAGTATAGTATCGTTCAATCCACTGTAGGAAAACCTCACATTGCACGAGAGAGACGATCTGTTAATGGAGCGTAACGTCAAGACTAACTGTATCAATACTACCTGTTATGCGCCCTTGACCAATCCTAATACCTGTGATTTCACCTTTATCCTTGAGACACGGTGGAAGATTATTAACAAAGTCGTATGGTTGAGAAGGATCAGATTTATGACAATCTAGATCTTCTAAAGTCAAGAACTCTTCAATTTCTGAATATGAGACCTCATTGACCTCGATCGAGTTGATCGAGCTCAAATGAGGTTTGACTCTGTTTCTCAACTTTCTTGAAATTATCCAACCATCTCTTTTATTTTGGAACCCTAACACTGTGTGTTTTTGTTTTGATTGTTTGTGAGAATTTTCATCATAGGTTTTCATAGTGGTGTTATGACCATTATCCAAATTAGGCATAGGAGGTTCACTCGACTCGAAACCTACAACCTGTTAATCATGGCATGATTGACTGGGAATTAATTCTTCTAGGGGGTTTGTGGCTGGCTTATTAATTAGACTGTCAAAATTTTCTTTTACCAATGATTCACCCGAATTAGGGTCGTTTACCGAAATGGTAGAAACAAAACCATTGCTCGCTAAAAATCCATCCCAGCAATCGCCTATGGTTTTCAAATGGTGAGTTAACAGAATTTTGATTAAGCTGTGGTGGAAAAGACTAGAGTCGAGGCTCTATCTTTGATACCTTTTAGACATCTTGTACAGGATTCTCAGCAGATAGAAAGACATATTCAAATGAAAACCTATGAAGTTCATAAGAAACTGTATATTATAGAGAAAAACTAGACCATAACGACCCTCACATGTCACAAATTGTTTAAGGACCTATAGGAGACCATGCCATCTAACTTTAAGAAAAGAAATAGGGATACCTTTTTCACAGCAATCGATTTTCCTGGAGGTCATGAAGAGGCTCCAGGGCACTTCTTCGATTTTTGAGTTCTTGAACCACTTCTAACTTGTGGATGGAATCCCTGTGGCTTCACTAAAAGACTCTTCAGTTACTTCCAACTGGATGTCTCCAACTTTCGCCCTATACCCATCAAATGTTTGTGTGAATTCCTTAGCCAAACGAAGGTTATACCCTTCGAACCTTTTGATGAAGGCATCCCAACCTTGACCTTTCAAATCTTCGACTGCATCATCATGAGATAACAATGCTTGAGAGCCATTCGACTCTATTCAGACAACAAGAGCCATTAAAAATATGACTGGATTGTAACAGGGGCGACTCAAGATAGCTCTAAGTCTAGATGGAAGGAGTAAAAGGAACAGATCTGAGTGGAATAAATGGAAACAAACCAAGTGAAACCCCTGCGAAATCATAGTATGAACATCGAGGGTTCAGTTATTGAGGCTTGAGCACTCCTGGTAATGAAAACCTCACGTACAGAGCATGACAAAAACCCTTAATCCATAATGAAAATCTTATTAATTTACTCTGTCGGCAAAAGGATTAAGTACAGGGTACGATAATTCCTCATTAATTCTCATGACTAGCATGACTATAGTTGATTTGCAAAGGGTTTAAATATACAAAAATGTTCATAGTTCAAATGTGAATCAACTAAGTGTATAGAAATCACATCAACATTCAAAACACTCCAAAGGTAAGTCATTCAAGTATTAGACATAGAGTAGATACAAGCACAATGACCCTTTAAAAGAATGCCTTGAATAGGAGTATAAGATGAAACTAAGTTTTCAAGTTTGATTCATGATTTTAGTCATGAATCAAACATGAAAAAATGAAAAACGCAAATCTTAAAGAATTAATGAACATCTTTTGTAATCCAGTAATCATCTCCAAATGATAATATTTACAAGATGAGGTGAAGACACCTACATAAGGTGTCGTTTGTCATTCAAATAGCGAAATTGTGTAGGACTACCAACACTAGTCAGTCGTGGTCTATATTGATGATGTCACTGTCTTCTCTAAAAACAAGAAATATCACTTGTCTCACCTTAGGGCTGTCCTAGAACAATGTCGCAAGTTCGGCATATCTCTCAAGACTAAGAAAGAGCAAGGCAAACTGCTTGGATTTATAGTGTCTAAGGATGGAATGATTATTGACTCTGAAAGAACCCAAGCTATTGCTAAACTCCCCCCTCCTTCTTCCAAAAGAGTCATGTAGTCCTTTTTGGGCAAGATTAATTTCATCATAAGGTTTGTCGCAAGATTCTCAGAAATGGTTAGACCGTTAGAAAATTTAATTAAAAAGGATGTTTTGTATCATTGGGGATCACAAAAAAGTCAGGATTTCAATTCAATTAGAAAATCAATAATAGAATCCCCTTCCTTGATGAGTCCCGATTTTTCTCAAGAAAGCATTCCATGATTTTCTTCCATTTGGGTTTCCACGTAAATTCTAGAGTATTGTGTACTTGATGTGATGTTGTTGATGTGATTTTTATTATGTTTATATGCTCATGATATATTGATGATGCATTGATGATATATTTTTGATAAAGTTAAAGATTATATATTGTGGTTAAAAGTGGTATAAAGTACTCATACAAATTCACCTCCTCCCTCTCAGTTTTCCAACAAAATCTTTGCCATAAGGGGACCACTTTGGAGACTTATTCAAATACACCCATCACTTCTATAGGATTTTGTAGTTATTCTAGGGTTGACATCAATGAAAACCATTTTTCCAACAATCTCCCCCTTTGGCATTGATGGAAACACTCATACTCCCCCTGTGATAATCTATCCCCTTGTCTTCATGTTTTTCTCCACTTGTATTCATGTTTCTAATATTTCTCTCCCCCTTTGACATCAAAGGAAAATGGTAACTCCCCCTGGCGATTTCTCCCCCCCTATATTCTTTGTAAGATGTTGTGTAGATCACTGTGGGGAACAAAATACTCCCATTTTTTGTCGAAGATACTCAAAGGTCTCCCTTGGGAGAGGCTTTGTGAAGATATATGTAATCTTTTCTTTTGTCCTAATATAATCCAACTTGATATTCTTTTCTATGAATTGTTCCCATAGAAAGTGTAACTTTATAGGAATATGCTTGGTATTAGAATGCATCACTAGAATTTTGGAAATACTTATAACACTGGTATTGTCACAAAATATTGAAATAGGCTCATCATATTTTACTTGTATGTCTTGTAGGGTTTTCTTAATCTAGAGGACTTGAGTACAACATGTTGTTGTTCCAATATAATTTTCTTATGTCGTAGAAAAATATACTGAGGACTTCTTCTTACTTAACCATGACACCAAAAAATAACCCAAGTAGAAGGTTTCTCCACTAGTACTTCTTATGTCATCAATCCTTCTTGCCCAATATGTATCTCTGTAGGTGACCATAGTTCTCTCATTCCCTTTGGAATACCACAATAAAAATTCTATTGTTCCTTTGAGATATATGAATATCCTCTTTAGTTCCATAACATGAGTTTCCTTTGGTGTTGCTTGAAATATTTCAACATGTCCAACTACTTGCATAAAATATGGTCTTGAGCATGTCACATAGAGTAGGCTTCCAATCATCGATATATAGAGTCTTTGATCTGTTTCCTTAGATTCATCATCTTTTCTCAACTTGCAACTAGTCACCGTAGGAGTACTTACGAGTTTGCAATCTTCCATTCCAAACTTCTTCAACATTTCTTTGATGTACTTGGTTTGGGAAATGAAAATACCTTCATCTAGTTAAGATATCTCGAGTCCCAAAATGGAAGTCAAATCACTAAGTAGGGACATTTCAAACTCACTATGTATGTCTTTGGAAAAATTCTTACTTTACATGTCATCATTGCTTCTAAAGATGATGTCATACACATATACTTCAATGATAAGTATATTGTATCGATCCACTTTTATGAGAGGTTACTATCTGCACTTCTCTTTCTGAATCCCTTTTTCTACAAGTACTTGCCCAATATTAAATACCAAGCTCTAGGGGCTTTCTTGAGTCCATACAAAGCTTCATTCAATCTGCAAACAAAATCTTCATTTTCTTATAGTAGAAACCCTTATGGATATTCTATGTAGACCTCTTCTTCTAATTATCCATTTATAAATATTGATTTTACATCCATCTAATATACTCTGACCCTTTTAGAACATGCATATGCAAAGATCATTCAGATTTCTTCCATTTTGCTAACATCATCAAACGTTTCTTCAAAATCCACCCGTTCAATTTTAGCATATCCTTTGCATACTAGCCTTTCCTTCTTTTTGGTTACCTGTCCAAACACATTTTTGTACTTAGGTCTTGGAACCAACTCCCATGTCTTATTCTTCTCTATTTGATTAAGTTCTTCTTTCATGCCCTTGATCCAATGCTTATCAGTGTTGGCTTCCTCAAATTTTCTTGGTTCAACTATGGACAATAGTGATAGATGCCTTTGTTCATGTGTACGTGGTCGTTTTCTTCCTATGGTTTATATTCCTACATTTTTATATCCAATAATTTGTTCTAGTGGATGATTCTTCTAAACCCGACGATTAGGTGTTTTAGAAGGCGTATAGAAATATTTTTTATTGTCTCTTATTTATTCTTGCTATACTTTTGGTTGTTTTTCTTTTGTTTCTTCTGCTTCTTCCTCTACTTATTATTTCTTTAGTTCTTCTTCTGATTCCTACTCTTTTTAATTTCTTCTTTCTTCTCTAGTCTTCAGCACATTTGTTTCATCAATATTTAAATTGATGCTTTCCACTATTTTGTTGAGTATTAGGTTGTAGCATTTGTATTCCTTTATTTTTCTTTAGAAACCAACTAATATGCCTTCATCAACCCGAGAGTCAAATTTTCCAATCTTATTATCTTATCTTTTTATGTAACATTTTCTTCCAAACACTCTAAAATGGTTTACATTCGTCGGTCTTCCTTTCCATTGTTCATAAGGATTCTTGTCATTGTTACTTCTAAGCATTCCTCTGTTCAATATATGAACGACTGTATGCATTGCTTGTACCCCAAAAATATCACCCAAATTGGAATCTTTCAACATGGTTTTTTCCATATCATGTACAATTATGTTCTTCCTTTCAACGACTCAATTTTGTTGAGGTGTCCTAGCTGTTGATAAATTCCTTTTTGTTCCATGTTCTTCACAAAAGTCCATGAATTCTTTTGATGTCAGCTCACCTCCATTGTCTAATCTCAAAAAATTTATTTTCAAATCAGTCTTGTTTTCAATGATATATTTGAATATCATGAAACATTCAAATGCATATGGTTTTTTCTTGACAAAACAAACTTCGGTCATTCTTGTATAATCATAAATAAGTAACATGAAGTATTGTTCATTATTCATCCCTTTTGTTATCATCGGTCCACATAGATTTGTGTGTACAATATCTAATGGTTTTGTTGTAGAGTATTCCATTGTTTTGAAATCAGTTCTTGTTTGTATTCCATGTAGACAGTGCTTGCACATACTATTGGATGGCTTTGAAATTTCAGGCATTTCTCTTACCGCTTCCTTTCTTCTAATTTTAGCAAGATTTTCAAAGTTCATATGACCCATTCTTCTATGCCAAAGCCAACTTTAATTTTCCTTTCCCAAGGAAAACATTTTCTTTCCAATCTAATTTAAGATGTATATGTTGTCTAGAGTCCTTATTGTTGTTGCCACCAACTTTCCTGATCCTTCTTTCCTTATCTTACATCTATTTGAGTCAAATAGAACTGTGTGTCCCTGGTCACACTTTTTTCTCACACTTAGCAGGTTATGCTTCATGTTTTTGACAAGTAGGACATTTATGTCATGTCATCTTTATGTCCAAGATCGAATGTACCTTTTCCTATAATTTTTGTTGAGTTATCATTGCCAAATGAAACTAATCCATCTCTTTCTTTCTTTAGAGTTAAAAACTTGTCCTTGTCACCTATCATATTCTTTGAACAACCACTTTCAATGTACCAATCACTTTTCTACTTTGGGATTGAAGAGCAATCAAACATTCTTGAATGTCTATTTTATCCTACTTCCTTTTCCATATACTTGATGGTTCTTTTACATGATTGTTGAAATCTAGATTTGGTTCCTTTGGAGGAATGGTCAATCTGCAATCTATAGCCATGTGTCCAAAATTGTTTCATTTGTAACATTCTACTTCATTATTTAATGAGCTAAAACTGTTATAGTTTTTGTTTTACACTTCATGAGGCTTTATGAGATAATTGTTTCTAGAGTAGCATTCATAGTTCCTTCTATTCTTAGCATAACCTCTACAATTTATAGCCTTGTGACAAAAATTGTTACATAAATAACATAAACCAAGAAAAAATATTTGGTACTTGAGTGTGGGGGATCTTCTAAGTGGTGCAACTCTTCTGTAATATTATTCTTGAGTTCTCTCCATTGCTAGTTGTTGATTCTATGTTCCAGATCTTCTAGGTAGTGCAACTCTTTTGTAATCCTCTTCTTGAGTTCTCTCTATTACCTGAATGTTCTCCTTTGAAGAATTTCCTTCTTCCTTCTTGATGGGACCTCTGATGAATTTTTCATAACCCCTTTGTTCTACTTCATTTTTCGTCGTCATGGAGCTCAAACCCTTCTCAATATGCGTTTGTTTGTATACTAGTCCAAATTTTTCATAGTATGGCCTTTGAATGTTGATGATTTCATCCAATATTTTGGTGTTGTTCTATTGCATGTCTTTGTTATGAAGTTCCTTCCTAGTGAGACTATTTCTGATTCCAATCTCTCCTTCTTTTTCTCCTTTTCTTCCAAGTGGTTTTTGAGCGTTTCTTCAATCCTTTTAGCTTCTTCTACTTGGACCTTTAGATTCATAATCATCTGTTGGACTTCATCATAGTTTTTGTTGGGATTTTGAGAACCCTCCTTTAACTTAACGAATTCTTCCTTGAGTGACTTGTTTTTATTTCTTTCTCTTTTTAGTTCGCTTAAGGCGTTGATTAGATATTCTTCAAGATATACTTCACCTTCTTCTTCATAATCATTTAGTTGGGTTTCCAATTCCATAAAGACCACTCTTTCTGAGTCATGTTTACTAGCATCATCCTCATCATATGAGGAACTATCTTCTTTTTAGTAAAGTCTTTTCTAGAAGGATTTTCGTTTATTTTCTTTCTTTTTCCCATTTTGATATTTCTTTTCTTTGTTGGGAAATTCTTCTTCATCACTTTCTAAATTGTTAGCATAAGGACATTTAGCAGCAAAATGACCAATTTTACCACAATTAAAATATATTAAAGGAAGATTACCTTTTTACTTTCCAGTTCCTCTCTTCAACTTCCTTACAAAGTTGGATATTTCTTCATCTTCATTTGAATCATCACTACAACTGCAGTTTGACTTTGACTTTTTCTTATTATTTCTTGTCTTCTTGGATGATTTGAAAGATTCTTCTTTCCTGGATGGATTATCTTGCTCTGTTCTCATTTCATAAGCTATAAGGATTCCATATAACTCATCCATTGTTAATGTAGCAATATATGCTCTTTCTTCTAGGGATCAAATATTAGGATCAAATCTCAATGGAAGAGACCTTAGTACCTTTTGAAAAATTATTGTTTATTTTATTTCTTCTCCTAAGAATTTAATAACATTCACTATTTCATCAACTCACAGAAAATAAGCTACAATGTCTTCATCTTCCTTCATTTTCAGTTGTTCAAATTGATCTCTATAAGTTTGAATCATGGCCCCTTTGTCTTTGACATCTCCTTCATAAACATTTTGAAGTTTGTCACAATGCATAACCTTGACATATAGTGAACTATCCATGCCACTCAGAATAACATTTTTATCCTTTTAATTGTCTTCAACGAGTTTATTTCCATATTTATCTGTTGGGGGAGTGGCAGGTGCCTTGTATATGTCTACTACTGCTTGCTAGACATCAAATCCATGTGCTTGCACAAAAGTTTTCATCTTTCCGCTCCATAAGGCATAGTTCTTACCATAAAATAGTGGAATTCCATTATTAATGCACTCCATGATCTACCTTCCAGTAATTAGCATGTTTCTAAAGGACCTTATCTGATAACAATTGTTGAAATACTGAAGGGGGGGGGGGAGAATCAATATTTCACAATTTTTACCATTTCAATCACAACATGTAAGCATTAAAATTATCACTTATGATTCCATTCAAGATATTGTTGCATTCATGATAGCATAAACACATAACCACATATATACAATACACAAGAATTTTACGTTGAAACCCAAATGGGATAAAACCATAGAATGACTTATTATATATTAGAACATTACATTTATAGGAAACACCATCTAGAAGGAGGAACCAATCCCCTGATTTACAAGCTCCAACATGAAGGAAGCTACAACTCCCTAGATTCTCCAGCTCCAACTGGAAGGAGGCTCTAACCCCCTAGTTTACAGGCTCCAACCTGAAGGAAGCTACAACTCCCTTTCCTTTCCCCTTCCTTCCTCTGTTGAATATAAATAAGAGAAACAAATTGTCACTAAAACTGATATATCATCGTTAACAAATATGATACAACCACATAGAACTTATGCCAAGATCTCCAAGAATTTCCTCCAAATCATGTGCTCAAAATCATCATGATATGAATCAAACCATGTTCCAAGATATGCATCAAGCATGTGCCAAGCTATGCATCAAGCATGTGCCAAGACCTTCAAGATATCCCTCATATGCCAAAAACCTCCAAGAAATTCCTCAAAAATTACCCATACCTTCCATTATAATCTCAAGCATATGCCAAAATTATCAAGATATAACCCTCAAGACATACATAAAGACATACCTTTAAATATCTGAAAACCTGGTGCATGAGACCATAGATCATCAAACCTTCCTTTACTTCAACATCAAGAGAATAACACCTTCTTCAAAATTTTCCTCAATATTGTAGGACAAAACCATAAAACAAGCAGGGCTTTAGGTGATGATACTTGGACAACCAACAGGGGCTTCACGGGACATCCTATGCTTGACCTGCAGGGGTATGCTCAAATAGGGTTTTTTGAAAACCCTTTTCCAATATGTGGCTCCTAGCACTCCCTCCTTCGTACAACTTCGTTACTTCACTTTCGCTAAGAAATCACATCCTTCATTGGTAATTAAATGAGAGGTTCTTGATGGGTATTTATACTTTTCCAAGTACCTCCTTAACTTGAATTTAGGGCCGATCTATAACTTCTTGTTTGTACCATTTTTCTCCTTTAATTAATTTTGGGGCTGACTTGTAACTTATTGTCCTTAGATCCGAGGATTATTTACATGCTTTCATGGATTCATCTTTAAGAGGGAATAACTTCTCAACCGCGAGGAACCACATGGTGTACCACCTATCGGTGGAAATGACATGATTAGGACTGTAAATCTATAGGGGTTTTACATGCAATTATGATGTCATTTATACTATTTTTCTTCAATAAACTATGAGCTTCCTGACCATGCCTCCAGGGCTTCTTAACCACGTAACCATATTTCCAGGTCTTCTTGTAGATTTCTTCAAAGTTTCATCCTATGCGGGCCATGCTTAAAGCTACAACATAAGGGGATCACTTTGGAGACTTCTTCAAATACACCCATCACTTCTAGAGGCTTATGTACTTCTTCTAGGGTTGACATCAATGAAAACCAATTTTCCAACAATGTGTAATATTAAATGACACCAGAGAGATTTCTTCGGTGCGTGTATATTTTTTATAAAGTATGGCGGTGCGTTTGAACATTGATGCACTGGGGCGTTAATTTTCGGGTATGAACCAATGTTGTTTGTTATAATTGGTGCACCGCTAGGTTAAATTTTATATATCATTGATCTAGCGATGCGGTTAATCAAGTGAAATGTGTCGGTGTGGGAAGAATCCCATTATGCATCAGTGTTGGGGTGTTCCAATAGATGCACCACTTTGTTTCTAATAATTCATCGTGATGCACTTGAGTGAATGACACTGATGTTTACATTTATTCGGTGCACCAGAGGCGATGCTCGCTATATGTTTAACATAGTACGCAACACTTCATGGAGAGACGAACCGTTTAGGCTTACCGTGTGAAATTGAAAAAAATCACAAATTTCAAACTGAATTGTAATTTTCAATGGATGAAAATGAAAATAGGAAGGTAATAAAAAAATTATTTGGTCTCTTTTGTCCTGAGAAGGCATGGTTTCACCATAGAGATGAAATGAAAATTTGTGGTAATTTCCAAAATTTGGAAATGTGTGGAATCCACCAATGGAACTATTCAAGTTGGTGTAGAGTAGCGTGTTATCACATTTATTTGTAGGGGGGTCATTTTCCTAAGAAGTTTTCCCCTTGGAGAAGGAATCAAAGAAAATGGGCAAAAAACCCAAAATAGTGTTATATCCTAAGTCGGAGGTGCGATGTGACCTTTCGGCGCGATGTGATAAGACACACACAAATCTGGGTGGTCAATATTGGTGCGCCTCAGATTGACGGTCGTCGATCATATTGGGGCTTAAACATGCGCACAGGATAAAGTTTGTAGGGAGGGCTAGGAACAAAACCATGGTTTCTTAAAGGTGCTATGTGTCATCCAAGGACACACATCGGGCCTAAAAGTGGGGAAGTTTCAAACCGCTTTTCGCAGCCCCGATATGCGCATGTGATTACTATGTCCTATCCTGTGTTGACTAGTGGTCGCTCGCTTATCACTTTCTCTCCCTCGACCTATCTTCTACTCACCATACCGCTGACGCCTATCCTCTTCTCATCTCCCACCACCTGTGCCACCTCACCCCACATCATCTCTGTCCTAGTCCACCTCATCTCCCACTCATGTGGCCCCTACGTTGTCCACATGCCCATCTCTCGTTCGCCATTTTATGCCTGGCGTACCAATCACCTCATCAACTACCACGTCCCACAGGTGCAGAGTTGACTTGAGCCTTCCTCGATTCCATGAAGAAGTTATTGAGGTTGGTTGGTGGTGGTTGAACGTCATTTCTACCATAAATAGAAAGCATGGGAAAGGATTGTCAGATATTTAGCTCATCAATAGGTTCATTCTAAAGCCCACTTGCATCTGATAGAAGTTCACGTCTGGTCAGAGACTGCATGCACAGTCGGAAAGGAGGCATGTAGACGTAATTCCTTCAATGTAGCTACTTGGATATGTTTCTGGGATTTTGTTTTAAGTATAAATACTTAGTTTTGATATTTTGTAAGTGTCGATGGTAGAGCTACGCTCCCGATTGTAAAGTTTTGATGAGGCCTCTGGTTCTCTCATTATGTATAATTACTTGAGACTTCTTGTTTAATGGTAGTCAGTTTCCCCTTCTTTTCTTTGCTTCTGATTCTAAGATATCGGGCATGGATGATCTAGTCGAGTGTTGTGACTGTAGTGTAATGTAGGTTTGATTGTAGTTGTTGTTACAACGTTTTTTCAGTTTCTTAAAGTTATCAAATCCAAGAGGATCTTGCGTCTGAAACTTTTCCTCCAGAGGATGTTGGAAGACCTGATGTCCATAGCAGACCTTCACGTTTTCCTCATGTTTTCCACCTGCTCACCACTATACGAACTTACTGACTAAAGTTAGACCAAGACCTCATTTATATACATGTATCAGACTAGTGTTTCTGAGTTAAAGCGACAAGATCCTAACAAGATCCTAAATTATTCATTGTGACATACAAACTTATGGGTATCAGGCTTACCTCTGTCGCAATCCATAGGTGACTTCTAGTGATAACATTTTTGGTGTCATTGTCAGGGATGAATTGAAGATTTTCCCTGGGATTGAACGACAAATATTACTGGTTTTGAAGGTGCATCAGAACTTAGTATATCAAATATTGCAACTGTGCACTTGGCAACTCCACTGTGGTGACTCCATTGATGTGAATCCACAAGCGACTCCATTGTTTCAGCTGTGGCTTCCAGAGGCAGACAAACGAGGTCTAATCCACAACTACCTTTTGCAACACCTGAAGCTGACCCAGAGAAAATTATCAGAAAGGGAAAGGCCCTTCATGAAGTTACTTCAACTACTAAACCAAGTATTTCTGATGATTTTCAGTATCCTATAGGAACTCCAATTTCTTCTTTTTAGCCTTCTGTTATACCTTCTGTTGGAGTTTCCTGAACTTTAAATTTTGGGAGTGTTCCTATTGAGTTTTCCCCTCCTGGTCTAGAATTGGAGGGAGAAAGATTTGGAGGGAGAAATCCTTGTCACTCCACTCTCCCCTGAAATTATACTGTGGTTTAGACCCAGGACCTCAAAAGATTTTCCTACCCTAGGTTTCACCACTCCTCCTCCTATTACTGTTTCCGCTACCATAGAGAGGGAAACCTCTATTGGCCCAAGCCCTATAGCCTTTTCTCTAAATCCTTTGTTGTTTCCTTTTCCTAAAAGAATCTCTTTCCTAGTCTCCCCTGTTTGAACCCCTTCCCCTAGTGGTTCTCCTCCAACTATCATCCCTATGGCAGGTTCTAATCCTCCTAGAAATAGAATGGATTCCATAGTGGCTACAAGATATGCCCCTCTAGTCTTACCTCAGCCAATCAATGCTCTCCCTGCTGGAGATTACCTAAAGTATATCCCCAAGCTCACTGGAGAATAAGACATAACTACTGAAGAGCACCTTGTTTCCTTCTACAGTTATGCAGATAATCTAAATATTGAGAATGAAGATGTCTGGATTAGAGTCTTTGTCTAGAGCCTTTATGGTGAGGTTGGAAAGTGGTTCATAGGTTTGACCCCTGGATCCATTGTTTGGATTGAGGCTCTAGATGATGCCTTCTTGAGTCAGTGGGGTGTAAAAAAGAGTTTATGTATTATATTATAGAGTTTGGGTCCCTGAAGAGGAAAGAGGGAGAATATGTCTTTGATTTCTCCAAAAGATTCAACAAGATGTACAATAAAATCCCTGTCGAGATAAAGCCTATAGAAGCATCTTCCGAAATCACCTATGCTAGTGTTTTTGACCCTGATTTCTGCCTCCTGTTAAGAGAGAGAAGAGATACTTCCCTGACTCATATGCAATATGCAACACTGGAAGTAGAATCCAATGTGTTGGCAGTTGACAAGCTTAGGATAAAAGCTGACAAAGACAGAGGAAGAGGAAGATCTGAGGCCTTAACCTCTGGTTCTTTTGCATCCCATCCTCAAGTGGATGAATTGACCAAGATGGTTAAATCCCTTTCTGCAGAAATGGAGAAAATTAAATTCAAAGGGAAGAAAGGTTATAAAAGTGCCCAAAATGATGATAACAAAGGAAATTTTAGAAGAAAAATTAATATTTCCCCTCAGATTCTCCCAAGATAACCCAGAATCAGAGACAGGGATGATCGAAAAATCCAAACCCCTCTTCAAAATAACCTTGTTGTTGATGAAGAAGGAGAGGAGGAAGAGCTAGATCCTGAAATTCATTGTCTTGGAGACACCTCCCCATTCCCTCACTTGACTCATTGTGCATATGAGGAGTCTCTCTTAGACAGCCAAATAAATGAGTTGAGTAAGGGGGAGAAAGCCAATAGCAGTCCCAATAAATATAACCTCGGGTCAAAGAATAAAGAAGAGAAGTCTCACATCCCTAATCAACCTTCCAAAGAAGATAAACTTGCCAAAGATGTAGCAAACAACATCAAAGAAAAGAAATATTAGAATCCCCCACCAATAGCCAAAGACCCTATCACAGAGGTGAAAGAAATTCTGAGGCCCCTTTCCTCTTTTAACTTTGAGCATGAAATTTAGAAGATCAGAATCCTTGTTCCCGTTTCAGAGCTAGTCAAACACAAAGATTTTAAAAAATCCCTATCTAAACTGTTGAATTCTGAGCCATCTTTCCATTCCATAGACTCAGTAAATATCCAATATGAAAAGCTATCAGTCATCCTAGGTCTTATGATAGAAGATAGAGATGATTCATCCCCTCCCTTCTATACATCCCTGATCATACATGATAAAGTGTTTCATAATTTCTTGATGGACTCAGGGGCATCTTATAATCTCATACCCAAAACTACCATGGAAGAACTAGGGTTAGAGATCACAAAGGCTTATCATGATTTGTATTCTTTTGATTCAAGGAGGGTGCAATGTCTTGGGGTCATCAAACATCTAGTTGTGACCTTGTTTCAACTACCCATGAAAAGTGTGGTCATGGATATCGTGGTGGTTGATGTTCCTCCCAAGTTTGGCATTCTTTTTTCAAGATATTGGATTAAAAGGATTGGGGGAAAATTGCAGATGGACCTCACATATGCTACCATTCCAGTCTTTGGAGGGGAGCATAGAAGACTGTACAGAGAAGCTCAGTTGGCCTATATTATTAGTGATGAATCTGACCCCACCAACCATCCTATATTTTCACTTGACACCTAGTTGGGGGCTAGTTTGTTGCAGTTCACTAATGCTCCTGAGCCTGCTTTAAAGCTCGAAAAATAGTCCAGCATTTTTCATCAAGTTTGTTTCTCCACCACCTTTGTTTGGAAAATGTTTTTTGATGGAGCCTCCTCTAAGGATGTTGTTGGTGCTAGAGTAGTCTTTGTTTCACCAGGTCAGGAAGCCATATCTCTATCATACAAATTGGAATTTGAAGCTACCAATAATGTGGAAGAATATGAAGCTCTTGGTTTGGGCTTAAGGGCTGCAAAAGACATGGGGATCAAGGAAATATCTATGTTTGGAGATGCATAATTCATTGTTAATAAAATTAGAAATCTATATCAAGCTAAGCATCTCAGGCTCAGAACCTATAGAAATGAAGTGTGGGACTTGATTGACAGTTTTTTCTTGGCCTTCAACATTTCATTCATCCCGAGAGAGGAAAATACAGTGGTCGATTCTTTGGTTGCCTCAACAAGTAATTTCATAATCCCTCTGCCACCTAATCTCAGGTATGATGTAGAAGTAAAATATAGACCCTCCATACCTGACAATGTCAAGAATTGGAAAGTGTTTGAGGACGATCTTGAAATCAAAAGATTTCTGGAAACTGTTGAGGATTTTTCAACATTGCATATTGATCAAGACCAGGATTCTGCAAATAGTCCCCATGCTAATGAGTTGTTGAGTAAAATTGTTGATCATCACATTGTCCAGTTACCCAACAATCACATCCCCAAGGGACTGGTCCCTTTATAAATATTATTTGACAGAAATTATGTGGCAATAAAGGGAAAAAAATCAAATGATGATGATGATGTGGTTGAGTGCAATATTGGCAGAGAGCAACACCCAAAATTTGTCAAATTGTCAAGCAACCTGTCAAGAGAGAAGAGGGTTGAGTATACTGAGCTATTAAAATAATTTTTTGATGTTTTTTATTGGACCTACGAAGACTTCAGAACATATGACACCGGTGTCATTGAACACAAGATCCCACTGAAGGAGGACGCCAAACCATTTAGGCAGAAGTTGAGACAGATAAATCCTATGTTACTGCCTATTATGGAAAGGGAGGTGAAGAAGCTTTTGGATGCTCAGATTATTGTTCCCTTGAGATATTCTGAGTGGGTAGCCAACTTGGTCCTAGTGAGAAAGAAGAGTGGAGAAATCAGACTCTGTGTCGACTTAAGAAATATGAACAAGAGCTCTAGGAAGGAAAATTACCCACTGCCAAAGATGGAACAAATATTGCATAGGGTAATTGGTGCATCTAGTATTTCCATGATTGATGGATTTTTTGGATACAATCAAATCTCTATCCTGCCTGAAGACATACTTCACCACTCCTTGGGGCACATTCACGTATGCCAAAATGCCCTTTGGATTGAGGAACGCAGGAGCAATATTTCAGCGATCCATGGACATCGCCTTCATTAGGGAGAAGGATAAATTTGTGGTCATCTATATGGATGATATAACAGTCTTTTCCAGATATGATAAAGAACATCGCTGTCATCTGAGGAAAGTCTTCTTGAAATGCATAAGATTTGGCCTTTCCCTAAATCCTAAGAAATCATTGTTTTCCATGAAGGAGGGAAAGTTGCTCGAGAACATAGTATTAATTGAGGGGGTCCGAATTGATTCAAACAGGGTAGAATCTATTCAAATCTTGTCACTTCCCAAATCCAAGAAGGAAGTTCAGTCTTTCCTAGGAAAAATTAACTTTCTGAGAACATTTGTTTCATTTTTTTCTGAATTGGTGAAGTATATCATAGTCATGCTCAGAAAGGGAAATGAAGTAAAGTGGACTGTTGAGTCCAGAGAATCATTTAGACAGATCAAGAAGGCATTGACTGAGGCAACCGTGCTTATCAGTCTTGATTATTCCAAGGATTTTCTGATTTTCTCTTTTGCTTATTTTGATATGGTGGAAGATGTTTTGTTGCAGAAGAATTTTGAAGGGCTAGAGCATCGAATTTCATTTTTCAGCAGGGCATTGAGAGATGCAGAGGTAAAATATGACAGCATGGAGAAACAGGCCTATGCCCTAGTGAAATATCTCAAAAATTTCAGATTCTATGGTCTGCATTCAAAAATCATTTCATGTGTTCCTTCAGCTTCTGTGAAGGACATTCTCATCCAGCCTGACATAGATGGGAGAAGGAGCAAGTGGATTTCCAAGATCCTTGAATTTAACCTGGAAATAAAACCCACCACACTAGTTAAAGGCTAAGGATTAGGCATGATGTTGTCTAAATATAATTTCAAATATTTGGGGGTTAACTTCATCAACACTTGCTCAAAAAGTCAACAAGCTGAGTTTTTTGATAAAAATCCAAAGGATAGCCCTCCACTGGCAGAATGTACTTGGTACAAACACATTATATTTTTTCTACAAGAGTTGAGACCCTTGATGGTATGGGAAGACGTAAGGAAAGGAATTTAAAGATCAAAGAAATCAAGTATTTCCTCATTGACCAAGTCTTGTATTGGAAACACCCTTCGGGTGTGCTTCTAAGATGTCTAGACCCACAGGAGACCCAAAACATTATGTTTGATTTCCATGATAATCTGTGTGGAGGACATCACTTTTGGAGAACCACAACCTACAAAATTTGTAGGGCTGGGTACTACTGGCCCACTTTATTCACTGATGTTTGTGCAGAAATCAGAGCTTGTATCAAATGTCAGAAACTATCTAGAAAGAAACAACTCAAAGAAAGAAATTCCATTGAAGCCTGTGGTAGCTTCAAGACCCTTTTAGCAGTGGGGTCTAGAATTCATTGGGGAAATTCATCCCGCATCAAGTAGTCAACATAGGTGGATCTTAATTGCCATAGATTATTTCTCATAAAGTAATTGCAATGTTTGGAATATCCTCTGCCACAAGGAGTGCTTCTCATAAAGTAATCATTTCTTTCCTGGAGGATATTATTGCAATGTTTTGTTGTCCGAACAAAATCATCATTGATAATGTTGCATCCTTCAAGTGTGAGCCATTGATCAAATTTTGTGAGAAGTTCATAATTTCATTGATCCACTCCACCCCCTACTATCCCCAAGGCAGTGGACTTGCAGAATCCTTGAACAAAATCCTGATAAAGATTATCAAAAGACTGTTAGAGGACAATAAGAAAGCATGGGATTCGAAGCTCAAATTTTCTTTGTGGGCTGATCAAGTGACAACAAAGAGGTCCTTGGGAATCTCTCCTTTCCAACTCATTTATGGGACTGGAGCAGTTTTTCTTCCTCACCTTGCCCTGGCTGTAGAAAAATTCTTTCAAGACTACCAAGGTGAGCCCGATGATATGATCAAGAGAGTGCAACAGCTGGTAGAAGTCCAGCAGACCAGAGAGCAGCTATTGGACAAAGCGCATGAACATCAACAGAAGATCAAGTAAGCCTTTGACAGAAAGGTGAGAAAAGAGGATTTTCAGCTGGGAGATATGGTGCTTAAATGGGATGCACCCAGATAGGATAAAGGAAAGCATGGAAAATTTGAATCCCTCTGGATCGGTCCCTTCAAAATTTTTGAATTTTTTCCAAACAACACACACAAACTGTAGAATTTGGAGGGCGATGAACTTTTTAACGGCCCTGTAAATGGGCATTTTCTGAAGAAGTTCTTCAATTGAGCCATGAGTGGCTCCCGTGTCTTTGTAAATATTGTTTTCTTTTGTTTCGGATTTAATAAGTGAATCCATAACCCAACAGTAAGGCACTGAATCTGCAAAAGAGTTCTTGGCATCTCACAGGGAGCAAGCCATCCCCCATGGAGCCTAATGTTATCACATTTATTTGTAGGGGGGGTGTTTTCCTAAGAAGTTCGCCCCTTGGCAAAGGAATCAAATAAAATGGAAAAAAAAACCACAAATCGGCTTATATCCTAAGTCAGAGGTGCGATGTGACCTTTTGGTGTGATGTGATAAGACGCGCACAAATCTGGGGGGTCAAGATTGGTGTGCCTCAAATCGATGGTCGTCGATCATATCGAGGCTTCAACATGTGCACACGATAAAGTTTGTAGGGCAGGTCGGGAATGAAACCATGGTTTCTTAAAGGTTCTACATGTCAGCCAAAGACACACATCGGGCCTAAAAGCAGGGAAGTTTCAAACCACTTTTCACAGCTTGATATGCGCATGTGCTTACTATGTCCTATCTTAGGTTGACAAGTGGCCACTCCCTTATCACTTTCGCTCCCTCCACCTATATTATACTCACCATCCTGTCGATGCCTATCCTCTTCTCATCTCCTGCCACCTATGCCACCTCGCCCCACATCATCTTCATCCCAGTCCACCTCATCTCCCACTCGTGTGGCCCCTACGTTGTCCACATGGCCATCTCCCATTCACCATTTTATTCCTAGCACGCCAATCACCTCGTCATCTTCCACGTCCCACAGGTGCATAGTTGACTTGAACCTTCCATGATTCCATGAAGCAGTTATTGAGTTTGGTTGGTGGTGGTTGAATGTCGTTTCTACCATAAATAGAAAGCATAGAAAAGGACTGTCAGTTAGTCATCTCATCAACAGGTCCATTCTGAAGCCTGCTTGCATTTGATCGAAGTTCATGTCTGGTCAGAGACTACATGCACAGTTAGACATGAGGCATGCAGACGTAATGCCTTCAATGTAGCTACTCGAATATGCTTTTGGTATTTTGTTTTGAGTATAAATACTCAGTTTTGATATTTTCTAAGTGTCGATGGTAGATCTATGCTTCTGATTGTAAATTTTTGATGAGGCGTATGGTTATATAATTATGTATAATTACTTGAGACTTCTTGTTTAATGGGAGTTAGTTTCCCCTTCTTTTCTTTGCTTTTGATTCTGAGAGCTCGAGCATGGATGATCTAATTGAGTGTTGTGACTGTAGTGTAATGTAGGTTTTATTGTAGTTGTTGTTACAACATTTTTCATTTTCTTAAAGTTATCAGATCCAAGAGGATCTTGCATCTAAAACTTTTCCTCCAGAGGTTGCTGGAAGACCTGATGTCCATAGCATACCTTCACGTTTTCCTCATGTTTTTCCACATGCTCACCACTATACGAACTTACTGACTAAAGTTAGACCAAGACCTCATTTATATATGTGTATCAACCCAGTGTTTCTGAGTTAAAGAGATAAGATTATGTGTCTGCACCCATTTGATCTCTCCTAAATTATTCACTGTGACATACAAACTGATGGGTATTAGGCTTACCTTTTCCGCAATGCATAGGTGACTTCTGGTAATAACACACTGAACATAGGGCGTCTTAGGAAGAAATGTGAGCATCGATTCTTTCTTGAGAGTTTGGAAGCATGGGATGCACAATAACAATGAAAATTGGCTTGGTAATGTTTTTAATTTACCCTACGTTGGTGCACTTTTGGATATTTAGGTGCACCTGTGCATAATATTCAACCACACCAGTGTGACTTATTTAGTGCATAATATTTTATTGTAAAGAAAGGTGATGTGTTTAAACATTGACTCTCTGAGGTGTTATGTTTCAAGTACACCTTGATGCGATTGATTAAACTTGGTGCACCACTAGGTTAAATTTTATATATTGTTGAGCTAGTGGTGTGGTTAATGAAATGTAATATGTCGGTGTGGGTATAATCCCATTTTGTGTTAGTGTCGGGGGATTCCAAAGGACACACCACTTTGTTTTTTGGTAATTTATCGTGGTGTGTTGGATTGAATGGAACCGATGTGAACATATATGGATGCAATAGAGGTGGTTCTCACTATGTGTTTAACATAGTATGAACTCTTTAGGGTGAGTTGAACCGTTCAAGCACACTGCGTGGAATTGAAAAAAATGCCAAATTTCAAGCTAAATTGTATTTTTTATTGGATGAAAATGAAAATAGGAAGGAAATAAATAATTTACCTACATTGTTTTGTCCCAAGGAAGCATGGTTACATTGTTCAGAGGAAAACAATTTGTGGTAATTTCTAAAATTTGGAAATGTGTGGAATCAAACAATGGAGCTATCCAAGTCGGTGTAGAGCACTAGAAATAGGGCATCTTAGGAAAAAAGGTGAGCATCAGTGCTTTCTTGAGAGTTTGAATGTACGGGATGCACTGTAATAATGAAAATTAGTTTGGTAAAAAAAATTATTTACCTTACCGCGATGCATCATTAAATATTTAGGCTCGCCTATGTGTGTTCTTCAATGACACTGGTGTGATTTATTCGGTGCATGTAATTTTATTATAAAGTATTGAAATTCTACTATAAAATGGATGCATCAGGGCGTTTTTTTTCATTAATGCACTGGTGCGTATATTCCTTAAAGGCACATTGATAAAAAAATCCTCCGCAAAAACCTTCAGCAACCTTCCTCCACTATGAACAATGATGGGGTGTTTGTAAATTTAAGCACCAATGTAGTATTATTTAGATGCACACCAGTGTGTGTGTTCCATAAATGTGCACTAGAAAAAAATGTGAGCACCAATTCTTGCTTGATATTTGGAAAGCACATGATGCACTGTAACAATGAAAATCGATGATCTGGATTTTATGAGCAGGAATAAATGAATACAGATTATTATTATGCTTAACATAGAATAATAGAGATACAATAAATATGGCTTCTATTTAATAAGGAAATATGTTGAAACTGTAAAATGCAACAAAAAACAAGCTTGTTGGAATAGTGGCGGCTTATCTCTGAGAATAGACGTGATGGTTGCGCTCATTTGCAAGAAGATGAGTACAATGAGGATTGGAATGAATTTTTACAAGAAACATGAATGCCAAAACCCTAGACATCCAAAAACCTAACCCTAGGAGATGAAGTGCCAAAAGTCATGTGGGCCCTGTTGGGGTAAGTTAGTACATCCACTTCCAGGGGTCGTAACTTTTTCATATAATCTTTGTTTTAGGCACACGATAGCCTTTTAGAAAGGTATATCTAAGGACTACACATGTTTTCATCAGACTCTGACTCAGTCCACATTTGACTGTGGTGATCCCTAAAAACATTGTCTAGGGCCTCAAAATGATCTCGAAAGTCAAGGACCCGAAAACTAGGAAAAAACTACCAAACTGGAAAACTGAAAAAATGAACTGGTTGGAATAGGTGGGAGGCCACCAACATCAATTTGGATCAATACTCCCCCCTTAGGAAGCAATGGTATCCATTGAATTGAGTTCCCCCATGAGATGAGGAAATTTCTGCTGAATTTGGCCTTGGGTGAGCCACTTGCCTTGGCGCAAGAGTTGTCCTGCTTTGACAACTCAATAAAGTTGGATCCTTTGTTGTTGATTTCCCTTGAAAGATGTGTCCACAATATGATCACTGGATTCCTATTGCATGCAGTCAAGTTTGAGCTCTATTTGTGTCAACTGTTTTGTTATCTTTAAGGTGTCAAATAATGGTTGGAAATATGGTCGAAGGAGAGCCATGTTGAAAACTGGGTGTAGGCCAAGGAAAGGGGGAATGTTGAGCTCAAAATAATTGTCAACCATGACCTTGGTTATGGTGTAAGGTCCATAAAGGAGTGGGAGAATATTTTGATGGGACCCTGTAAGGGATTCTTTCTACAAGTGCAACCAAACTTTGTCTCCCACCTGAAACTTATGTGGCACCTGGTGTTGATCATGGCGTTTCTTGTACTTGGCATTGGGTGTCTATAAAATATCCAAAACCTATTGGAGGATGTGTTGGATATGCTTAATGAATTGGATCTGCTTGAATCTACAAGGGATGCATCGTCCGGGGTGGCCACAAGGGTTAGTGAAGCATCCATGGGACCCAATGGTTGGAATCCCAACCCCATCTAAAAGGGGACGTGGTTGGTTGAGCTATATAGGGGATGTGGCCGTTTGAGCTTGGTGTCCAGTAGTGACCAGAGGCTCGACCAGAATGTGCCAAGGAACCGACTGTCCCGATATGAGACATGATTTTTGGCATTCCAAAATGTACCCATACTCATTCAAAGAAGAGCTTGGAAGTGGCCTCTGCTATGATGCTCTTCTTGTAGGTGGCCAGAATCGCCATCCTAGAAAAGAGATCAACAACCACAAAAATATAGTCCTTTCCCCTCTTGGTGGACGGAAGGCCCGACATGTAGTCCATTGAGATGGATTCCCATGGCCTTTCAAGATTTGGAAGAGGGGTGTATAGGCCTTATTTCTTATTGGTCAGTTTCACAATAGTGTAGGAAGTGTAGGACTTGATATACTTGCTGACATCCTGTCGAAGTTTCAACCAGTAGAAATGTTTCTGCAACACTACCACTATCTTTTCGACGTCAAAGTTTCCTTCCACCTGAATGTAGTGGGATTCCCAAATCATCTTTTCTCGCTCACTTGATGGAACACAGAGATGGACCAGATGGAAAAATAACTCATCCTGAAGATGGAAATTAGCGACAACTAAGTTTACTGCCAACATTTGGTAGGTGGTGGCGAAGTCAGGGTCTATTTCATAGAGGTGGGGCCATATGGAGGTCTCGTGGCCACAAGATTCTAGAACCATGGTGAGTGTCATGACTGGAGGTCGACTCAGGAAATCAACGACTCAGTTTCTACTTCCTGTTTTATAGTTGATGTTGAGGTGGAACTGCTGCAAGTATGTGGACCACTTCTGATGGTGGTCATTCTGCAATTTTCCTTGTGTCTGCATGAACTATATTGTATTATGATCATTGTGGATGATTGTCTCCTTCCCAAGAATGTAATATCTCCACTAGCAGCAGGCTTTCATAATGGAGTACATTTCTTTGTCATAAGTAGGGTACTTACGTACAACATCTAATAGTGTCTCACTATGATAGGCCACAGGGTGGTTGTGCTGAGTGAGAACGAAGCCCAAAACATAGTATGAAGCATATGTCTCAATCTTAAAGGGTTGCTACAGGTCCAGTAATGAAATTACTGGGGCTAAGCACAAGCATTTCTTCAAATCATTAAACATTTTTTGTTGGGATAGGCCCCACATAAAGTTTTCCTTACTACCACCTCTAGTTACTTGGTTGAGGGCCCATGCAATATGGGAGAATCACAACACGAACATGTGATATAAATTGTCAAGGCCCAAGAAGGTATGAATCTTATTGAGTGTGGTTGGGGTTGTCCAGTCACAAATGACCTGGATCTTGTCTGGATCCACATACACACCATGTTGATCAACGATGTAGCCTAGGTAATGGACCCTGTCCATGCTGAAGGAGCATTTTTCCAAGTTGGCATATAGCTTGTGTTTCCACAGGGTGTGGAGAACATATTGGATATGCTTCAAGTGTTCCGCCCAAGTCTTGTTGTAGATGAAGATGTCATCCAGATACACCACTACAAAATTATTGGTGAAAGGTCGTAGGATATTGTCCATCATACTCATGAAATTTGCTGGAGAATTTCTCAAACCAAAGGGCATGACCAACCATTCAAAAAGACCTTCTTTTGACTTGAAGGCAGTCTTCTAGACATTTGTTTGTCCTATTGGGACCTGGTGGTAGCCATACTTTAGATCAATCTTATTGAATTATTTATCCCCCATGAGCTGATCAAGGAGGTCTTCGATTCGGGGAATCAGGTATCGGTTCCTGACTGTGATTTTATTCAGGACCCGATAATCAATTCAGAGTCGCCAGGTCCCATCTTTCTTATGCACCAGGACGATTAGGCTCCCACAAGGTGATGATCTGGGACGAATGTGCCCCTTGTGGAATATTTCTTGGATCTGTCGCTTGATTTCTCCATTCTCTAATAGAGAGCAGTGATAGACTGATACATTGGGTAGAAATGCTTCAGTGGTTAGATCGATGGGTTGGTTGACCTGACAGTGTAGAGGTACCCCAGTAGGTGAGGAGAATATATCTGAGTATTCTTCCATGAACTTATTCAATTGCTTCTACTATGTGGATAGGTCGGTCGTGGAGGCCCTAGATATGGTTGTGATCTTTCACTCGCTCTGAGAGAGAATCAAGAAGAATACAAGCTACCCAGTCTGAGAGATGACCTTCCTGCATTGCTTGGCATAGATCAAGGAAATAACACTAGGTGGAACTACCTCGGGTATCCTATACAATTTCTTATTCAAAGTAATAATAACGTTGTGAGGCTTAGACTCATATACAACATGAAATTTCCATAAATACGGTTGTCCCAAAAGAATACTACAAACTTCAAGAGGAGAAACATCACACAATACCTCGTCTTTGAAGGGATTGATGCCATATGACAGGCAACATTGTTGGATGACATGGAGATAGATTCCTTGGCACTTGATCACCTCTGCTGAGACGAAGTTCTTTTGGATACTACTATTAATGATGAAGTGCAATGGGGTTCCTTTCACCCACACCCGTGAATGAAAAAGGTGCTCTCCTTCCTCTAGCTCGCCTGGTTCACTGGGTTGGAGCTCTTTGGTAGCAACAATGGCACTGGGTTCCTCATCAATGAACTATCTCCCCCTTTTTGGTTTTGAATCAGATACAAAACCCACAACTGGTTCAGAGGCTTTCACCTTAGCCACCAATGACTGCTTTGAGCGGCAATCAGCAGTGTTATGCCAGGGGATCTTATGGAAGTCACATCACTTCCCGGTATGTTTCTTTGTCTTTCTGGTGTTCTTCTTTACTTGTGGCTTGGAATGCTTGTCCTGAGGCTATCCATATTTTCTCTATCCTTTTTTCTACGGGTTGGGGCTGCCCTTTCCTTGCTTTTGTTGTGAGGAGTTCCCAGGCCCAAATTGCCGCATCTTTTGTTTAAGCTTCCGCTCGATTTTTGACGGAATATTAATAGGTCGCGCCCAAGGATGAGATGTCCACAAACTCCATTTTGGACTAGATGTATCTATGCAGAACACCACGATACTTGAGCACAAAAATTCACTCAGAATATTTGATACCTATATTGGTGCACAAGGTATGGAAGATATTTGTGAACTCTGCCACTGCTTGGTCTCTTTCCAGTCACACTGTGGTCTATTTTATATACAGGTCGTCATAACTTTCGACGGGGTAGTATTGTTCCTTAATATAATCCTTGAAGGACTCCCAGGCGACCGCAACTACAAATAATGAGGGTTCCTCTATTTCCTTTTTCTCACAGAAAGTTTTCCACCAATCTTTGACATGGGGAATGACTTTGAGGAGCACAAAAGTAATATTTTCTCTATTCGAAAAGTTATGGAAAAAAAAATACGCTTCTAGTAGATTCAACCTTTTGTCTACAACATCTGTTTCTATATGACCTTCAAATATAGGAATATAAAGTTTATTTGTATCTTGAAGGGGGTGACGCCTCCGCTCAAGGAATATGTGTCTACTGTTGGTAGCCGACAAAGTATTTGCACAAAACAATCCATAATCTTGTTCCTCTGTTGCATGAGGGATTCCTTGAGAAACATTTTGAAAGGATATCTTGTCCCATTGTATTTCTTTTCTCCTTCCATGAGAGGTAGCTTGGGCATGCGAAATATTTTTTCCTCAAGATAAACAAGCTCGAGACCCAATTCTTTGTACCTTGACCTCGTCAGGGACATGCATTAAGAATGATAAGGAGCATACCACTCTAATACCATTGATCTGTATTTTATGAGCAGAATGAAATCAATACAAATTATTATTATTCTTAACATAGAATAACATAGATATAGTAAAACTGAATTTTGTTCAATAAGGAAATATGTTGAAACTGTAAAATGCAGCGGAAAACAAGCTTGTTGGAATGCTGGCGGATTATCTCTGAGAAGAGATGTGATGGCTATGCTCATTCGCAATAAGATGAGTAAAATGAGGCTCTGGAGGACTTTTTAAAATAAACATGAATTCCAAAACCCTCGACATCCAAAAACCTAACCCTAGGAGATGAAGCGCCAAAAGTCATGTGGGCCCCGCCGGGGTAAGTTAGTACATCCACTTCCTGGGGTCGTAACTTTTGCATACAATATTTGTTTTAGGCGCATGATAGCCCGTTGGAAAGGTCTATATGAGGACTGCACATGTTTCCATTAGAATTTGGCTCTATCTACTTTTTGAATGTGGCAAGCCCTACAAACACTCTTTAGGGCCTCAAAATGGCCCCAGAAGTTGGGGACCCGAACACTAGGAAAAAACTGCCAAATTGGAAAAATGCCAAAATGAACTAGTTGGAATAGGTGGGAGGCCACCGACATCCATATGGATCAATCGTTTTGTTAATTTAATTTTATTTAGCCTACCATGGTGCGTCGTTAGACATTTAGGAGGTTTGGTGTGTGTTGTTCAATGACACCGGTGCAATTTATTGGGAGCATATAATTTTATTATAAATTATGGTGGTGATACTGGAACATGGATACATTGGGGAATTATTTTTCATTAATGCATCGATGCGTATATTCCTTAAAGGTGCACCAATAAAAATAAGCCTCCACAAAAACCTCCAGTGACGCGTCTCTGCTATGAATGGTGACGAGGAATTTTAACATTTAAGAACTAGTACAGTAGTGTTTATATGTGCATCAGTGAATGTGTTCCATAAATATGCACCAAAAAACAAACTATGCAAAAACCTCTGACCTCCCTCCTCTGCTAACAACCTCTGCTATAAATATCTAAGGGAATAATTTTTCGGGGAGACTCCGTAAAAACCTCCGAAAGAAGGGGTTCTCCTTGTAGTGTATTGGTTCATTTATTCTCCCTCTCTAAAAATTATATTATTGATCTATTTATTGACCTTCACATTCCTCTTCCACAGTTGGCCTTTTAACGCCTTCCAAGATTCAAATACTATATGTTATGGAAATGGAACCGATTCATTTCTATAACAATTAGCCTACTGAATCATTCATGAAAGTGTTGCAAGTTTTGGGTTTATTTGCTAGTTGTTGAAGGATGACTCAATATCACACAACAACTCAATGACTCACCATCTCCTAGATGTTCTTGGTTTAAGTTTTATAGTTGAACCTTGTAGGATAAAACCCTCTCACATTTACCCAATGATTCTTCCCTTCTTTTCCTCAAGTTTTGATTGCGTATTTTTTTAGAACTTCCTTTGGAGCTACAAAAAATTTCTATTGAAAGACCAAATCTCTTCCATGTTCACATTGGGATTTTCCTCATATATTTTTTTTCCCACATGTACCAAAGTTTTACATCTTTCTCAAGTTTTCTACCCTATTATTTCCAAGCATTCCCTTGGGCTGGAGAAACCCCATGTTAAATCCTTGGTCTGCCAAAAATTCCAACAAATCCTTTTAGTTAAAGTCATGGTATTTTTATATGTAAAATTTTCCTTCCTCTATTTGATGTTAAATGCCTTAAATGAATCATATTTCTCCCAAGCAATGGATTCCCACTTACACTAAGGACCATTTCTTGATCAAGACAAGCCTGATAAAAWTATCACTTGATCTTCCTTTTTTCAATGGAAATGAGCTCATTTTCTTAGTGGATTGTGTYAGCCTCTTACTAWGMACTAAGTGGCTTGGATCACAAGCTCCTTTACTRAGCATAGACCACTCCTCACCAACTAATAATTGTGRTGCTCCATTCCTTTTCTTAGTGAACACTCCTTTAGCTCAGTAAAATGCTCATATGCTAGGTAAGTTTTCACTTTGACAAATTTTACCTTCTCTCTTTCTCTGAACTTGGCCTACCTTAGATTGACTTATCTAGTTTGGGATCAGATTTCATACTAGAGCTCCCCCTTCTGTGAGGTTTTTGATCCTCCAAAATGTATTAATTTTGGAGAATAAGGTGAGTAAATAAACTATCTACCTCTTATTGTCTAAACCATTTCACCTTTGGTGGAATTTGGAATGTAAAGAAGGATCTCATCCCAAGTCTTGGGATTCTTCCTATTAAAACCCATGAGTAGATGAACAAGGATCTAATTCACCAAATTTTTATTCCCATAAGTATACAAGTGAAAGGATATACTCTTCCTTAGATTTGTTTCCACCATGCCCCATAATGCCTTTTCATGACAACCCATCTTGCAAGTGAAATCCAATATTTCTCTCTCCTTGTTGTAATCACACAAATATAAAGTTAAATTCTATATACCCTTTATAACAAATTTGTAAAATCACTGAATCAAAATTAAATTGTTCCTTAACCCTTAAAATTGAAACAAAACCATTTATATGGAGATTATAAATGTAGGAAACAAGATACAAGATACAAATAAGATGAAATATGCAAAATATACCCTTCTATTAATGATTATAAGAAGAAGAAGAACAATGTTCACTTGCCTCTTAAGGTGGGGAAACCTTTCACTGAGTATATCTCCAAATACAATAATACTTGACAAAAGAATTCCATAGCCTCCTAGATCTTTAAATAGGAAACACTATAACTACTTGTAGTCCCCTAATTAATGAGTACCAACTACCTAGTTGGCCTTATTTGATAAAGAGGACCCTTTTACATTAATTAACTATCCAATAAATATTAATTGGACTTATTCAAATAATATGGCCACATACATTAATTGACTAAACCCCAAGTACCCTAAAGTAGGAAGGTTAGGGTAGTGTTGAGATCAATTCCTGCTTCTGAAATTTCCCTCCCTTTACTATTTTCCAAACTTATTTATTATTTATTTTTTATTTTCTTCTCCCTCTTCTATACCTACCCTCATCCCCCTTTTATTTTCTCCCTTCTCTTTTCTCTTTCTAGTTACCATACTTGGTCACATTTCAAAATCAACGGGTTCGCGGGTTGGCAGACTCACGGGTTTTCACCTTCATCCGTGTTCCTATATCATTAGTCTGATCGACCACCTTGTTATAATATATTTAACCATTTTTGAAACTCTGGGTTCATGTGCTCAAGATTTCATCATCCAAGTTCTGAAATCTACATTTTACACCCAAAGAACCGTGATCTACATTATGACTGTCAGACTTGTCGGGGGTGTCGAGACCCTAAGTATTTCATTTCTCTTATATCATGAGTCCGACCGACCACTATGCAACACTTAGCCTATTTTTTATCATTCGCAACTGCGGGTTCACGGGTCGGTGGGTTCACAAAATCCCCCAAATTCGAATTTCTCTTGTTTTGCCCTGCCATCTTCGTGTTTTTTCCAATATGCATTTAGTGTGGTTTAATGCTAATAATTGATCATGCAGGATCTGTAAATATAGTCATTAATAAGCAAAGGGATCGAGAGATTTTTTCATTAATTTGCATTAAAGCACGATATGCCAAGGGTTATATTATTATTATCTCTCCAAAAGGATTTCATTTCAAGCTATTATATAGTTGAAAGAATGCTCTCGTTAACCAATGGAAGTGACATCTAGACAATAGTTCTATGGCGATACTTTGAATATTTTTGGTCATGAAGACCATAAATTTCAGTGGTCTAGAGCATACTTGGATTACTCATCTCCTTCTACACATAAATATGTAATCTATTGATCCAAAAAGTATCTAGAGAAGGAAAAGAATAACTCAGAACTTACAGAGGCAATTCAGAACACTCAGAATGGCTTCAGCAGACAAAGAAAGGGAAAAAATTCAAAGTTCCCAAAACTCAATGAAAATGGCATGATCGCAAAGAGCACGTTGCAAAATTTCTAACGGTGCAAATGTCTTGTCAAACAAAGTTACAAAAAAAGATTTATAAGCGGTCAAAGTTCAGGTCAAACTTGGTCAAAAGTCAAAATGTTTATGTGACACATGGCACTACTGCAAGGGTGGAACGTGGCACATTCGTACAGTTGAGTTGGCATGGGATGGCATGGAAAGGTAGACATGTGCATGAATTGAGTGATGACAAGTGTCAGTTTCATGGGAAAATAATATGGTGCGACGTGGCCCAATCATGGGTTGCCACATGGCACCCCTCCAGTGGTTGCCAAGTATAAATTTTTTGTGACTCCACAAGAGTCGAACTCATGAACTCCTTAGCCCAAAGGCCTCACATCTCTACACTAGCCAACACGCAATCTTATAGTTCTTATTTGTAAAGTGGTGAGAATTATATTTAAGTTTTAATAAAGTTTCATATGGGGGAGAAAAGGGCTAGGCCTTTGGCCCAACCCTTGGTTGTATGTTAAATGCATGCGACCACAACATATGTTCCAACCACCACATATAACAACTATCTTCCATATATGGCATATGCCAAATTGTCCGCCAATTTAGCGCGGGCCACATATGGTTACAACCACATACTAAAAGGGGAGTCCACGAGATTCGATCCTGGGACCTCCACTAACCATAGCGCCTTAATATAGCATCCTCTACCGACGTGCCAACCATTTCCTTTATGGCATAACCACCCAAGTTTTGTATAAGAAGGGTTTTCTCACCAGTTTTTGAGACATAAGACAAGAGAGGATAACTGAGTGTGCCCTTACAGACTTTGTATGGACTGGGGCATGCTTTTCAAGATTTATTAGTGTTTTATTGCAGGAGTTGTGGCACAAAAACCGAGGTAGGGGTGTCTTTTGGGCCAAAAAGTGTCAGAATTGGATCGAGGCATGAAGAGATTCATTTTTTGGTAAAACAACTCCACAAACGCAGTGGTGGTGTTAGTTTTCTGATCTGAGGAAAGCATATGTGTCTTAACTCCAAAATAAGGTATACTTATGTATTTTGCCCAATTCTTTTGTGGAGTTAATAAAAAGGCCTACCCATTTGAGAGCATGACCCGAAGACGTAGTCCACCAAGGACGAACTCTGTTATCCATTTTTTCTGTTCATATTGCATGGTTATGTCTCTTTCATTTTGAGCTTTTCCTTCTATATGGTGTACTTTTGTTTATGCTCATTTAATACGATTCTTTAATAAGTCACCTGGTGAAAATATCCCAGATAATGTTGGTATCAAAGCAGTCGTCTCTGATTTGAATTGTTGAGTATGAATGATTACTAGGGACAAGCATAATAAGGGTGAAGGAACTCTGAAGACTTTCAATCCCAAAGTTGGATGTGCATCCCGAAGGAAGAAGATGGCAGAAGAGGACAAACGTGATGAACAGGAGAAAAAAATTCACATGGTATTTTATCGCATGTCAAAAATGGTCGAATGAATGTATGGATATTATGAGAAGAGGATGAAGAAGAAAGGGAAGAAAAAGGAAGCACCACCAAATGATGATGCTTCGGTAAACCAAGGGGATGGAGGAGATCCTCCTGAGCCTCCATCTTCACCTTCAAGTTCTAGTTCTCATTCCTCTGAGCATTCTCATCAACATTCTAACCATAAAGCCTCTTTTATAAAACCATTATTAAAGATTGATGTAAATTTTTCTTTACCTATGTTTAATGGAGATGTTAATCCTGAAAATCTAGACAATTGGATCTGACAGGTTGAAGTATATTGTCTTGTTCAACATATTGATGAAGAGGAAGTTAAAGTACAAATGTCTTATCTTCAGTTGGAAGGCACCACTCTCATATCGTGGGAAAGAAAGATACATGACAGAAGTAAGTGTAGTAATCTTCTTTCCTCGTGGTTGGAATTTAAAACAAAGATAAGGAATCAATTCTATTCATTAGGGTATTTACATAAAGCAATGATGGAATGGAAAACTTTGAGACAGAGTAAAGGTCAGACTGTACAAATTTTCACAGAAGAATTTAGGAATAAATATCTAGAATTGAATGTTGCTTTGGATTCTTATGAAACTTTAATGAAGTATATTGTCTCACTTCACATTTATATTCGTATAATTTTCTCTTATTTAACCCCACTAGTATTGATGAAGTTTGTGTGCATGCCACTCACCTTGAGAACAGGGGGAAACATTTTCAAGAAGATCCCACAAAGAAACCTTCCAATTTCCCACAAACGACTTTCAAGAAGTTCAAAAGGAAGGACAATAAGACCTCTACAGTGACGAGAGAAGGAGGAAAACCATCTTACACTCATTGCAAGAAGAGTGGTCATGATGAATAACATTGTTGGAAACTGCATCCAGAAAAGAAACCGAAACAGTTCGTTGGAAAGGGGAAGACAAAGACTATTGCTACAGTGCAACAAGATCTTGGTTCCGAATTAGGAGATGAAGGAAATATCACGACGGTTGGAGTACAAGGTAAATATTCTCTTCATTCTAGTTCAAGTTCCATTGATGAATCTCATACTGATGAATGAAAGAGGAATGAGTTATTTCATATATGAGTTGTAACTAAACATACTAAGATAGATACATTATTTGATTCAGGTTCCCAAGTAAACTTAATATCTGAAGCACTTGTCAAGAAGATGGGTTTTGAAACAAAACCACATCCAAATCCTTATCCTCTTGGTTGGGTATGTGATCAAGCAAAACTTAATGTCACCAAACAATGTAGGATCATATTTTCTATTACTTCAAAGTTGATTGATGAAGTGGATTTGGATGTTGTACCACTTGATATATGTGACATAGTGCTGGGGAGTCCTTATCTTTATGATAGAAAAATAGTCTTCTTTCGTCATGAGAACAAATACCACCTTACTAAAGGGGGAGTGGAATGTATTGTTAGATATCATAGCATGAAGGTAAATATGACACTTGTTAGTGCGTGACAAATGAAAAGACTCATAACCACTAATAAGAGATATGTACTCATGGTCCTCAAAGAGAAATATGTTGGGACATTCGACGCTTTTCAAGGATGTGATCCATATCAAAAACAAGAATTAATTGATATTGTTTCTAAGTATGTTGATATTTTTCATGAACCAGATGGATTACCTCCTAAGAGGGAAATCCAACATGAGATACATCTTTAGAAGGATTCTCCTCTTCCTAATGTGGGCATGTATATGATGTCAGTTGTGGAGATGATAGAGATCAAGAAGCAGGTTTAGGGATTATTGGATCAAGGGGCAATCAGGACCAGTTCATCTCCTTTTGGTTCTCTGATCGTGATGGTTCCAAAAACATATGGCACATGGCGAATGTGTGTCGATTACCAGGATTTGAATCATGGTGAAAAATTGATACCCTCTTCCTCTTATAGATGATTTACTTGATCAATTGAAGAATGTTGTTTATTTCACTAAGTTGTATTTGTGCAATGGATATCATCAAACTAGGGTCGCAGAACAGAATGCATGGAAGACTACCGTTAAAACCAAAAATGGATTGTTTGAGTGGTTAGTTATGTCGTTTGGGCTTTGTAATGCTCCGACAACTTTCATGCATGCGATGAATGATGTATTCATGCCTTTCCTAGATGACTTTGTGATTGTATATTTAGACAAAATTGTTGTTTTTAGTAGGACTTGGGATGAACATGTAAGACATGTAAAACAAGTATTGGATGCTTTGCAAAGGGAAAATTTGTATGTGAAAATGTCTAAATGTGAATTTCACAAGACTACACTTGTATACTTAGATCATATCGTAGGAGGAGGACAATTGAATATTGATCCTTCCAAAATTGAAGTAATTGTAAAATGGTCTGGGCCAAAAAGTGTGACTAAAGTCCACGACTTCTTGGGTGCAGTCCATTATTGGAGGAGATTCATTCCCAACTTCTCCTTTACAATAGCTCCTTTGCATGCCTTAACAAATGTGAAGAACACTTTTCAGTGGGAAGTAAAGAAACAAAAATGTTTCAAAATTTTGAAGGAGAAGATCAATACCGCACTAGTATTGATACTACTGAATCTTCAACAACCTTTTGAGATCGAGACATAAGCCAACAGATATGCTATGGGTCTAGTATTGATGCAATATCGTAAGCCTATCTGTTACCACTCTGAGACTTTTAACCAAGTTGTTGTTAACTATCCTACATATGATAAAGAGTTGTATGCATTATCTCAAAGCGTAAATAAATGGAAGCACTACTTGTTAGGGAAGGAAACCATCATACATACATATCACCATCCCTTACACTATCTTTAAGCACAAACCAAACTACAACAATCTCGACACTATAGATGGATGGTTTTTCTACAACAATTTTGTTTGGTAATCAAGTACAAGAAGGGTACAAGTAACAAGGTAGCCGATATGCTTTCTAGAGCTCCTATTGTTGATTATATTATTTTGAAGAATACTTATTTATCTCATGATATCTATGTAGAAAATTATGCCATCGATGATGATTTTAAAGAAGTATATGAGAAGTTAACCCATGGTGCACAGTTAGAGAAATATTGTCTGCAGGGAAAGTTACTCTATCATCTTGGGAAGCTATGTATTCCTACAAGTGAACGAGTCTATATAATACGAGAAGATCACAATTCTCTTGTGTCTGGGCATTTTGGGGTAGGAAAAACTATGGCTCATTTGCATAGGTTTTGTTACTAGCCTCAAATGAAAGAATTGTAACTAAATATGTAAATGGGTGTATGATGTGTTCTACTTGTAAGCTCACTAATAGAAAATTGGGGCTACACTCACCACTTCCTGTTCCATCCCATCCATGGGAAAGCATTTCCATAGATTTTGTAGGGGGTTTACCAATGACCAAAGGGGGTCATGACTATTTGTATGTTGTAGTGGATAGGTTCAACATGATGTGTATCTTGATGTCATGTAAAAAGCAGATCATTGTTGATAAGATTACTAATCTCTTATTTCAACATGTTTGGGTACACTTTGGATTACCCACATCCATTATCTCAGATCAAGATACTTGATTCCTTGGGGATTTTTGGACTAGCTTGTAGAGAATGATGGACACCAAATTGAAGAGGAGCACTTATTTTCATCCATAGACAGACAGACAGACATAGGTGGTAAATATAATAGTGGTACTTTTTCTTCGAGGCTACTACATCAAGAATCCTAAGTTATGGGATGAACAAATACCTTATATACAACATGCTTATAACCAAGCTTTACATTCATCCACTCAGATTTCACCTTTTGAGACATGTTTTGGGTACCTACCAAAGGTTCCTTTGGATTTGATGTATGGGAGAGATGCTGATGTGAATGAAGAATGAACAGAGGAAAGAGCTCGCAAGTTCATCTAGACGATTCAACAGATACACCAGGCAGTCAGGGAATAGTTGGAGAAGAGTCAAACACAGCATAAAGCACAGGGTTGATCAATAGTTCTAGGTTGGAGACCGAGTATGGATTCACATCAGTAAGGAACGATTGAAGGGTGAAAGCAAGAAAATAAAGCTCGTCCAATATGGACCCTTCACTATCTTGGAGAAAGGGGGAACTAAAGCTTTTTGTTTAGATATTCCACATTATATGCAGATTTATTCCATTGTGAATGTAGAGAACTTGAAACTTTTTGAGCCTCCCATGATCATGGATCAAGATGAGGAAGTTTCAATACCTTCAGTTGGTGAGTTTTCACCTGAGTACCTGGATGAGTTACATGAATATATCATCCTGGACAGAAGGATGAGGCATTCATGCACGGGTGATGTTGATTATCTTTGAGTAGGCTTAAAGGGAACACATCCAAGCAAGGAAAAGTGGATTGAGAAGGAAAAAGTGAGGGGACTCTTCCCTCACTTACCAGTTGATTAATGAAAGATTTTGGTTGTCCAAAAATCTCTTAGTGGGAAGGCGTGATCCAAAAAGGATCTAGATAAGGCTAAGAACAACTCAGAACTTACAGAGGCAACTCAGAACACTCAGAATGGCTTCAACAGATAGAGAAAGGGAAAATATTCAAAGTTCCCAAAACTCGGTGAAAATGGCATGATCACGAAGAGCGCATCACAATATTTCTAACGGGCAAACGACTCGTCAAACGAAGTTACGGATCAAAATTTATAAGTGATTAAAGTTCAAGTCAAACTTGGTCAAAATTCAAAAGGTCAAGGTGGCACATGGCACCATTGCAAGGGTGACATGTGGCACATCCATACAACTGAGTTGGCATGGGATGACGTGGAAAGGTAGACACATGGATGAATTGAGTGATGACATGTGTCAGTTTCATGGGAAAATAATATGGTGCCACGTGGCCCAGTTATGGACTGCCACGTGGCACCCCTCCAGTGGTTGGCAGGTATAACATTTGTGTGACTCTACAAGAGTCAAACTCATGACCTCCTTAGCTCAAAGGCATCACATCTCTGTGCTAGCCAACACACCATACCATAGTTCTTATTTTTAAAGTGGTGCAAATTATATTTAAGTTTTATTAAAGGTTCATATGGGGGAGAATAGGGCTAGGATTTAGGCCCAGCCCTTGGTTGTATGTTAAATGAATGCGACCACAACATATGTTCCAATTTCCACATATAACAACTATCCACAAACTATCCGCCATATATGGAATATGCCAAACTATCCACCAATTTAGTGCATGCCACATATGGTTATAACCACATACTAAAAGGGGAGTCCACAGGATTCGATCCCTGGACCTCCACTAACCATAACACCTTAATCTATCTTCCTCTATTGACGTGCCAACCATCGTCTTTATGGCATAACCGCCCAATTTTTGTATAGGAAGGGCTTTCTCACCAGTGTTCGGGATAGAATATGGGAGAGGAGAATCGAGCACACCCATGTGGACTTTGTACAGACTGGGGCATGCTTTTCGATATTTATTAGTGTTTTATTGCAAGAGCAATTGCACAGAAACCGAGGTAGGGGTGTCTCTTGGGCCAAAATGTGTCAGACTCGGATCGAGGAGTGGAGACAATTATTTTTAGGTAAAACAACACCACGAATGTAGTGGTGGTGTTATTTTTCTGATCCGAGCAAAGCGTCTATAGCTTAACTCCAGAATGAGGTATACTTGTGTATTTTTCCCAATTCTTTTGTGGAGTTAATAAAAAGGCCTACCCATTTGAGAGCAAGACCCAAAGACATAGTCCACTAGGGACAAAATCCGTTATCAACTTTTTGTGTTCATATTGCCTCTTATGTCTCTTTCCTTTTGAGATTTTCCTTCTTTATGGTGTACTTTTGTTTATGCTCATTTAATACGATTCTTTAATAAGTCACATGATGAAAATATCCCGGATCATCTAGACATCCAGAATTGCTCACTCAGGGTGTTCCGCTGAGGTATTTGACTGCAAGGAATTGGTTGCATGGTTCTTTGAGAAATACGTACCGAGTCGGCAAACCATACAACTTCAAGATCATTCTCCCATTACTCTTTGACCGCAAACATTTCATAAGATGTTGAAGCTCCCTGAGCCAACACTTACCGTCAAAGGAGAGGATTGCAAATATTTTATGAAAAAACATGACAATGGCTTGGATCTCTTGCCTGAGTTCTTGGAGAATCTTGCGGCTATTCTAGAAGATATAACCAAGATTCATCTCGACTCTTTTAAAAACCCCTTTCGAGAAATCTCTTGGTTGTTTACCAGGTTGACAGGTCAAGAAAGTACCACCACCATTTATCGCATGATTCTTTATATTTTATATTTTACAGTTAAAGAGCAAGCTATCTTTGATTGGGGAAAACTGATTTCCATTGAAATATCTTCCCAATTATCACATTACAAAAGGGACATGAATTTATTTATGGCTTCTTATTTGGTATTTGCGATAGTATATTTTTGTCAGTTTCCAAAATTGACTATCAGTAAGAGGGTGAACTGTGAAACTGATTGAGTTACCTTCTAGTATCAAGCATTGTGGAGACACAAGACTTCTTTTCATTTTTACAAAGTTTACAATGATTTCATTTTAGTTTTCAAAGGATTGTTGTTTGGTAAAAATACCCCCATGATATCAGACCAGGATAGTAAATTCTTGGAGAAAAAGGTAACATTAGAGAAGATGGAAAATCATAGTGTTATTAGGATCTCTTATTCCAAGGAAAATCCCTCTTTTCTTCCATACCATGTATCTGATAAATTGTTTGTTACGGAGGTGGCAAGGCAATACATTTTTTGGTTTCAATTTTTCCATGAAAAACGGAAAAATCAATTCATCCCCTTGCCTTGGAAAATTGGATCATTTGTATTCATGAATATAAACAAAATTGATGATTTTGTGAACCACTTCCATAATGTACATCTGAAATATGTTGAAGAGATAAAGGGGTTTGAACCCAATAAAGTCTTCGTGGGACATATTTTTTCAGTAGGATTCAACAACTCACTCATTCATACTATTGTAAGTGAAGAAGAAGAAAAAAATTAGGCGCTCCTGCACACAATGCTGGTGACTTGGATACAATACTTGGTATTAATTAGTTGTACAATAAGAAAGGAAAGGGTCCCAGTGAGAAGAGCACCCAGTCTCCAGTTTTACTCCTAAAACTACCGCTTCTCGGAGAAATACTCCAATGACCCACCCCAATAGGAAAGTTACCAACAATATTTCAAGTGGTGGAGGAGAAAATAATCCCCCCCCCCCCTTCAGAAAAATCTAGATCTCACACAAGATCCCTTTGAGGAAGAAGAAGAAGAATGTTGTGCAAGAAGAAGAAAACCTCATAGAAAATGACATCAACAACTTCTGTCTTGAAGACATGGATCTCAAGGTGGATAGTGAGAAAATGTTTCCCATAATTTATCAGCTAGGAAACATGGCCCATCAAAATTCATCATTAGAGATCATTGAGAATGAGAATTTCAGTGAAGAAGAGTCATTCTCTTTCCAAAGCATTGTCTTCAACAAGGAATCTAAGAAATTGATTATTGAAAAATGTGATATGAAGAATAAGAAAGGAAAATCTCGTTCTGAGGTTTACCTAAAAGATATGTGTCTTTCCCAAATCTCCAAAATTCACAAAGCAGTCGGGGATGCTCTAGATGATTCAATTGGTGGTCTAGAAGCAGAAAACATGAAGTTGAAAGAAAGGATCAAGGAACTAGAAGACACCTTAATGCCTCTTCCACTTCTTTCCATTCCTTTGTCAATAGTCAGACCCACCAAACCTRTTGTTAAATTGAAAAGATATTCAAGCCTACTTACATCATCCATGAGCTATGTAGAAATAAATATTAAGAAAAGAATGGCATTGACCACAKAGGMATGGGAAGTTTCTAAAAACATTGTTTCTTTTGGTTCGAGGGCGCATTCCTTCCACGAGTATTTGTAGGATGATATGTGTTGGCATGTTTTACAGGAAAGCGTTTGTTTGTCATTGATGGAAAGAACARCAACAAYGATGGCATGATTACAGGCAGAGGGTGCAGAAGGAATCAAGATCAGGAGGAAGCACGACAATGGTCATTGGATCACCAATCCTGAATACCCGATGATTGTTAGATCAATGTCCAGTGACCAGAGGAGAAGTACAGATCTGATCTATTGAATTTGAGCAACGAGAATCAATAGTCGTTGGATCCAGAAATAAATGCACGAAGGTTAAGCCTTTGGATGAGTGTAGGAGAGTGGACTTGTCAAAGTCCCGAAGTCCCGAAGTAAGCAAGGACCTTCCATCGTCAATACTGATAGGTGGCACACAATCCTCAACTCTGGAGCAAATCACTTCGAGGATTTTTCAATTTGAGACTTGAAAAACCCGAATTCTGAAGAGTCGGAGATCCAGAGTAAACGACAGTCGTCAGATCAGTTTGAATTGGAAGGAAAAGATAAACCAGAAGAGATGCATTGGAAAAATATCGAGTCGTCTATCTAAGATCCTGATCAACGAACATGATTCAATTCATATCTAAATATGCGAGGAGGTTACACTCTAGAAATCTTGAGAGTTTAAATCCTTGAATTCCTAAGACCTAGAGAGTCGAAATGAATCCTCGATCATCAGATCATATGAAGTAAACTTCAATCTTCAAATTAGTCTAAAGTGGAAGGATAAGATAAGGTAAAGGGAAAGCAAATCTCATCGGCCAAGAATCGTGGACTCATATCTACAATTGACAAGGCATATCAAACCCCCCCGAGATTTCTGCCTTTAACTTTGGGGGGCCTCTGATTTTGTGGTATTTTCCTTATGGACCCTCATACGTGTCACCTTTCTATTAACTCGGACCCCCCTCACTCATTACCACTTACCGCCTCATACCCCCTCCGAGTAAACCACCAAACCATTCATACATAACACCTCCATGTCCCGACGTCACACTCCACTACCAGCTACACGTCACACTCCACTACCGCGCTTTGCCTCCACACCCCACTACACTGCCTACACATTTCACCCATGTTAGCAAACCACCTCGGTAAGGACATGTTGTATACCACGTCGACAAGGACACGTGGCAATAATATGCATACTTCGAAGGGAAGCAAACTTTGAGATTTGAGATTTTAGAAGTCCAGAGACCCGAAGGAGATCTCGATCGTTGATCTAGTTGAAATGTCAAAATATCGATGTGAACAAGGACTGTTGATGTCAGCAGGGAAATGCATCAGTGGATTGTCAACTTCGAAAGTTTGGCATATGGGAAAAGTAAGGTTTGAGATTTGAAAATCCCGGAGCCCAGATCACAAAGTAAATCTCAGTCATTGATCCAGGGAGGTTAGATCTGATCTGCAGATAGTAAAAGGAAATATCTGAACCGTCTACTCAGGATCACCCTCAATATCATAAGATCAACGGTGCCATCACATTGTGGGGCTAGAACATGCTCGGTTCTTAATTTTTCGTAGGTGGGCCACAATCGAAACCAAGGTTTTGGAGAAAGGACACGTGGAGGCTTGTCGTGAATTGTGGGGTGAAAAGAGGGTTTCCCTTAAACCACCTATGTACACGCCCACAATCGCATGGTCACGTGAAGTTCATATCAATAAATGGAGCTAGCGCTTGCTAGACTGAGATCAGGAAGCACCTGTTGAATAGGCATTTGGTCACTGCCAGAGGTCACATGAAGGAAGGGGATTAGAATCCAAAGACGCAAAAGATGACTGACTGTAACTGACAGAGAAGATGAAGAGTTTTGACTGCCAAACAAGACAAGGAATCTCAGGATAATTCCCACTGATGATGAACACATTCAGTATAACTTCCAGAGAAGTCAAAGAGTTGAAATGATGATCATGTAGAGGAATCAATGTGTGAAAGATATGCAGAACAGAGAAGATGAGGTTGATTCTCACGTTATATACGTAGTGGGAATGTGGAGATGTAGTGAATGATTTGAAGGGCATAACAGTGACGAAGTAAAGAGAATGCAGAGGCATAGGGTAGAGAATGGGCATGGTGCACAGAGCATAAAAGGAAGAAGAACAGAAAGCACAAGGTATGCAAACAGAAAGACATTGATGCAGGCAGAGAAAAGCAGTGTAGTAGAACAATGATGAGACTGGTAAGCCATTGATAAATGTTTTATCACTGTGATAAATTTAAGAAAGCAAAGATTTATATTTCAGGGTGGTAGGGAGGTGCTAGGGAGGACTATTGTCCTCAGAGTTTCAAGTGGGTGCTTGAACACAGGGAGTTGTAGCTTCCATCTGGTTGCAGCCAGAAAAACCATGGTGGTAGGGTGGTGCAAGGAGAACTATTGTTCTCTATTATGCAGGTTGATGTTTGTGTGGCTGGAAGTTGGTGCTTCCATCCAGTTGGTGTTGGAACACTCAAGGAGTTGGTGCTTCCTTCTAGTGGGTGCTAGAGAAACCAAAGAGTTGGTTCTCTCAGCAAGTTGCTACTTGTAAAATAGAGGTTGTAGCCTCAAGAGGAGTTGGAGATCATAAGAATGATAATGTACAGAAAAAAAAATATTACTTATCATATCAAGAAGAAGATGTTTTTCCCTTTATGGGTTTCCTCAGGAAATATCTATCTCTGCATATTTCATGTGTGTGATTGATGTTGAATATTCTATTTCTTACTTCCCTAAATTATTGTGATCATCATTGAGTGTTCTATAAAGAGTTTAAAATGGGAATAATGGTTAGAGAACAATAACTAATTAACCCCCCCTTCTCATTTTTCCAACAATTGTTATCAGATCTCGTTCCTTTTATCTAAGGGTGGATCCTAGAGCTTAAACATGATTATCCATGAAGGAACTTCAACCAACAAGGCCCCCCTATTCAATGGAACAAACTTTACCTTCTGGAAAGTTAGGATAAGAACCTACATAATGGCTTTAGGTGTAGATGTCTAGGATGTGGTAGAGATTGGTTATGTAAATCCATTTGTACTAGCATCTAAGGATGACAAACTAGAATTCAGCTTCAACGCTAAGGCTATGAATGATATTTTGAGTGGGCTTGCAAAAACAAAAATTTTAAAAGCTATGCACTTAGAATCTGCCAAAGAAATGTGGGACAAACTCATTAGCAGTTATGAAGGTAATGAAAAGGTAAAGGATTCCAAGGTTCAAACCTATAGATTATAGTTTGAACAGCTAAAGATGAAAGAGGATGAAACTATTGGGAAGTACTTTCTAAGATTTGAAGAACAAGTAAATTCAATGATTGGACTTGGTGAAAAAATTGAGGATGTCTCTTTAGTTCAGAAAATTTTGAGATCTCTGTCAGATAGGTTCAACCCAAAGGTATCTATTATAGAAGAACTTAATGATCTAAAATATATGTCTATTGACCAACTCCTAGGAAATCTGACTGCCTATGAAATGAGGATAGGTAAAGATAAACCCACCCCTAGAGAAGCATCATTTAAAGAAGATAAGAATGAGGATTATGAGCCTAATGAAGTTGAAGCAAAATTTGTGAGAAGACTAAAGAAAGGATCAGGCAAGTACCAAGGCAAATTTCCCTTGAAATGTTTTAATTGTGGAAAGATAGGTCACTTTTCATCTAAGTGTCCACACAAGAAACATGATCAGAATTCCGAAGTTGAAAAGAAGTACAAACTCAAGAGATTTGGTAAAAAGAAAAGTCTATGTGTAAACAATGATGACTATTCAGAAGACATAGATAATGAGTCTTCCTATGAAGATAATATTAATGACTTTATGCTTATGGCCAAAGAGGATTATGATAACAAAATCACAGGAAGTGATGTTGACGATGAAGAAGTTGTGGTTGACTTGGAAGGAGAACTGATCGATGCTCTAGGAGAAATTGCTAGAATCAGATCTAAGAAGAAAAAGAAAAAACAATCGTTGATACAGTTAGAGAAAGACAATAAAGGACCTGATGAAGACTTTTCCTTGCTAAAATTGGAATTAGAAGAGGCAAAGAAAATAGAGGACATTCTGAAATAGCAATTATCAGAAAAGAAGGCAAGATGTGAAGCCTTGAAAGAAGAGGTAATAAAAACCAGAAAAGAGATGGAGAATTTTAAAACATTGTATCTCCAAAATCTTCCAAGAATTAAAGCCACAACATAACTTAACAAAATTTTGAGCAAACAGAGATCTCCTTTTTTGAAGACTGGTTTAGGTTATGTAAATGGTTTAAGCAACAATCAACAAGAAAGCAAAGAGCCAGTAAATATGATCAAGTTCCAAGTCAACAGACAATCACACCATGAGAGTACTCTGTCACCAAAATCTAATAAATACAAGATGATCCCTGATAAAAAAAAAAAGAGATCAGAAGATGGGGAAACAAATGCCAAGAAGAAGGCCATCCTTCAGGTACCAAAATTTCTTCCATGGTTATTGTTTCTACTGTTCTAATTTTGGTCATAAGATTGTAAATTGTCAAATTAAGTTTAGAGACATGCAACTAAGGAGGTCAATAAATAAACAATCTTTACAACATAGAACTAAGAAGCCAACGAATAGACAACATAGCACCAATCACTTTGACCTACTGAACAATGAGCTCAAATGTTATAATTGTCATAACTTTGGCCACAAAGTTGCAAACTGCCATCTGAAGAAGTACAAGGCAGATCCAAGGATAAATCCTTTAGCTAGAAATGCCAGCAAATCGAAAAAGAAAGATAGTGAAAAATGTGGTCTATTACTTTCATCTCAGAAACAAAAAGACCCCTGGTATATAGACAGTGGATGTTCCAAGCACATGACTAGAGACAAGGATAATTTTTTGTCTATAAGTAAAAGCAAGACAGGAAATGTAACCTTTGGAAATGATGAACCAAGTAAAATCAAGGGTAAAGGGATGGTGAGTTTGAGTAATGGTAAAGTAAAAGCCCGTGATGTTCTTCTTGTAGATGGGCTGAAACTTAATTTTCTCAGTGTAAGTCAAATGTGTGACAAAGGATGTGAAGTGGTGTTCATTTCCAAGGATTGTAAGATAAAGTCTGTAAACTCAGGACATGTGGTGGCTAAAGGCATAAGGATAGAAAATAATGTATATGTGATGAAAGACAATAAATAAGAGTGTCATCTAAGAAAACATGATGAAAGTCAGTTATGGCATAGGAGACTTGGACATATAAAATTTGACCACTTAATCAAGCTCGAAAATCTTGAGGCAGTAAAAGATCTTCCAAGAATATCAAAGCCACAAGACTCTGTGTGTAAACCCTGCAAAGTAGGAAAGCTAACCAAGACAGAGTTTAAATCCAATATCTCTACTTCAACAGAGAAACCACTCCAATTAGTTCATATGGATTTATGTGGACCATTAAGATAGGAAGGCACGGGGAAGGAAAACTACTTTATGTTGATCATTGATGATTACTCCAGACTTACTTGGGTTGGTTTTATCAAAGAAAAAGCTGAAGCATTTGAGAAATTTAAAATATTTAAGGCTTTAACTGAGAATCAAACAAGCAAGAGATTAAAAGAGGTAAGATCAGATAGAGGAGGAAAATTTGTGTCAAGTGATTTCAAGGAATTTTGTGATAAACATGGGATCAAGAGAGAATACACAATCCCTGGAAATCCAAAACAAAACGGGGTAGTTGAGAGGAAAAACAGAACAGTTCAGCAAATGGCCAGGTTAATGATGAATGAGAAGAACATTGGTCAAACCTACTAGGTAGAAGCAATACACACAGCAGTCCATATTATTAACAAATCCCACCTCAAACCTCATAGTGACAAGACACCTTATGAACTATGGTATGGAAGACCTGCTTCAATCAAAGATTTCAAAGTCTTTGGGAGTAAGTGCTACATAAAGAATAATAATAAAAACCTTGGAAAGTAGGATGTCAGGGCTAATGAAGGTATCTTCTTAGGATATTCTACCAATAGTAAAGGATATATATGCTTTAATAAAAGATTGCATAAATTAGTTGATTTCATTGATTTAAAGGTTGATGAAGGAGTCCCAGTAAGAGAGGTGAGCAATATTGAGTCTACTATAGAGGACACAGTTGAAACTGAAGATGAACAGGTCCAAGAATCAGATGGAGAAGAGATACCCAGACAAGAAGAGTCATGACAACAATCAACATCAAATCCTTCCTCCAGAATTACTCAAACGAATCATCCTGAAAGTTAGATAATTGGTGAGAAACACAAAGGTGTACAAACCAAGAGGAGGATAATCAAAGACATTGAGAAATCACATATGGCCTTCATATCCATGGTGGAACCCAAGAACTTTAATGAAGCCAATAAAGATGTAAATTGGCTAAAATCAATGAATGAGGAACTGGACCAGATTGAAAAGAATGACACTTGGGAACTCATTCCTAGGCCAACAAATAAAAATGTAATAGGATGAAAATGGGTCTACAAAAATAAGATGAATGAGCAAGGAAATATTGTAAGAAATAAGGCTAGATTGGTATGCAAAGGATATGCTCAAATACAAGGACTGGATTTTGATGAAACCTTTGTGCTCGTAACAAGATTAGAAGCTATCAAAAATTTTCTTTCCTATGCTTGTCATAAACAGTTTAAAGTCTATCAAATGGATGTCAAGTCAGATTTTCTAAATGGAGATCTAAAATATGAAGTCTATATGGAACAACCAGAGGGTTTCTAACTATCAAATAATCCTAACTTTTTCTGCAAGCTGAAGAAAGCCTTATATGGGTTAAAACAAGCTCATCGAGCCTGGTATTATAGACTGGATAAGTATATTCAAGACAAAGGGTTCAAGAGAGGAACAATTGACAAAAATCTATATATCAAAACATAGGGTAATGATTTTCTCATTGTGTTGGTCTATGTAGACGAAATCATCTTTAGAAGAAATAATTCTTCATTGGTACAATGGTTTTCTTCTGCCATTCACTCTAAATTTGAAATGTCTATGATAGGGGAACTACCAATTTTCCTTGGTCTACAAATTACTCAGAGATATGAAGGATTATTTATTTCTCAGGAGAAATATCTAAGAGAAATGTTGAAAAGGTCTCAAATGGAATATTCCACACCTATGATCACACCTATGGTCACTAGATGCAAATTAAGCAAGGATGATGACTCATCTGGTGTTGATCAAAGTTCATATAGTTCTATGATAGGTACCCTATTCTACATCACAACATCCCATCCCGACATAATGCATGTTGTTGGAATGGTAGGAAGGTATTAGGTTGCACCTAAACAGAGTCATGTGTTAGCTATCAAAAGAATATTCAGATACTTGAAAGGAACAATGGACTATGGCCTATGGTATCCCAGGACTCAAAATTTTCAACTATCAATCTATTCATATGTTCATTGGGATAACTGCGTGGATGAAATGAAAAGAACGAGCGGAGGTGCATTATTCTTAGGCGATTCCCTTGTATCATGGTTGAGCAAGAAGCAAGGTTTCATTTCCTTATCAACTACAAAAGTTGAATACATTGCAGCTGCCACTTGTTTTTCCCAAGTATTGTGGATGATTCAGACACTTGCAAACTTGGAGGTAAAATATACTGCATTGATCCCAATTCATTGTGATAATACCGGTGCAATCAGTGTGTCAAAGAACCATGTATTTCACTCCAATACCAAACATATACCCATCAAGTATCACTTCTTGAGAGAACAGGTCATCAACATTGTTGTTTCTTTGCATTATATTCCATCAAAAGATCAGATTGTTGATATCTTCACTAAACCACTTGCAAATTCTTAGTTTGAGTATCTACGCCATAAATTGGGTGTGACCCCATTATCAACCTAAGATAATCCATCCTATTAGGGGGAGTATGTGTTGGTTGAATATCTGATACCTCTGAAAAAGTACTGAACCAGCTTAGGGGGAGCATGTTTTCTTTGAAATTAATGAAAAGGAGGAGAAAATGAGTGGTCTGGATGCTTCAGTTGGAGGTCCAAGCATAAGGGTTTCCATCAATGCCAAAGGGGGATATTGTTGGCATGTTTTACAAGAAAGCATGTGCTTGTCATTGATGTAAAGAATAGCAGTGATGATGGCATCATTACAGGAAGAGGGTGAACAAGGAATCAAGCTCAGAAGGAAGAATGACAATGGCCATTGGATCACCAACTCTGAATACCCAATGACCGTTAGATCAGTGCCCAGTGACCAAAGGAGAAGTACAGATTTGATCTGTTGGATCTGAGCACCGAGCATCAACATTCGTTGGATCCATAAATAAATGAACTAAGTTTAAGCCTTTGGATGAGTCTAGGAGAGAGGACTTGTCAAAGTCCTGAAGTAAGCAGGGACCTTCCATCATCAAGACTGACAAGTGACACACGATCCTCAAATCCAAAGAAAATGACTTCGAGGATTTTTCAGTTTGAGACTTGAAAAATATGAACTCCAAAGAGTCAGAGAGCCAGAGTAAACAATAGTCGTCAGATCAGTTTGAAGTAGAAGGACAAGATAAGCCAAAAGAGATGCATCGTAGAATGATCGAGCCATCGATCTAAGATCCTAATCAATAGGAAAGATGCACTTTGGATCTAAATATGCGAGGAGGTTACACTATGGAAATATTGAGATTTGAAATCCTTGAAGTCTGAAGACCCGGAGAGTCGAAATAAATCCTTGACCATCGGATCATCTGAAGTAAACTTCATACGTTAGATCAGTCTAAAGTGGAAGGATAGGAAAAGGTAAAGGGCGTGCAAATCTCAGTGGCCAAGAATTGTGGATTCACATCTACAGTCAATAAGGCATATCGGACCCCCCCCCCTCCCCCCGAGATTTTTTCCTTTAACCGTGGGGGGGGGGGGGTCTAAGTTGGTGGTATTTTCCTTGTAGGACCCTCATACGTGTCACTTTTCTGTTAACACAGACCCCCCTCTCTCATTACCACTTACCGCCTCATACCCCCTCCGAGTAAACCGCTAAACCATTCATACATACCACCTTTTTGTTCTAACGTCACACTCCACTACCAGCTACACGTCACACTCCACTACCATGCTCTACCTCCAAACCCCACTACACTACCTACATGTTTCACCCACGTTAGCAGACCACCTCAGAAAGGACATGTGGCAGACCACATTAGCAAGGACATGTGGCAATAATCTAAATACTTCGAAGGAAAGTAAACTTTGAGATTTCAGATTTCAGAAGTCCGGAGACCCGAAGGAGATCTTGATCATTGATCGAGAAAGGGGACGTAGAACCGTTGATCTGGTTGAAATTTCAAAATCCTGATGTGAATGAGGACTGTTGATGTCAGCAGGGACATGCGTCAGTGGATTTTCAACTTCGAAAGTTTGGCGTATCGGAAAAGAGAGGTTTGAGATTTGAAACTCCTAGAGCCCGGATCACAAAGTAAATCTCAGTCGTTGATTCAGGGAGGTTAGATCTGATCCGAAGATCATAAAAGGATAGATCTGAACCATCTTCTCAGGAGCACCGTCAAGATCGTGAGATCGATGGTCCCATTGCATTGTAGGGCCAGAACATGCTTGGGTCTTAATTTTTTGTAGGTGGGCTGCAATCGAAACCACAGTTTTGGAGAAAGGACGTGTGGAGGCTCATAGTGAATTGTGGAGTGAAAAGTGGGTTTCCCTCAAA
>ML791583.1:112278-148066 GCA_009831015.1 Picea engelmannii | reverse complement strand
GATGGCATGATTACAGGCAGAGGGTGCAGAAGGAATCAAGATCAGGAGGAAGCACGACAATGGTCATTGGATCACCAATCCTGAATACCCGATGATTGTTAGATCAATGTCCAGTGACCAGAGGAGAAGTACAGATCTGATCTATTGAATTTGAGCAACGAGAATCAATAGTCGTTGGATCCAGAAATAAATGCACGAAGGTTAAGCCTTTGGATGAGTGTAGGAGAGTGGACTTGTCAAAGTCCCGAAGTCCCGAAGTAAGCAAGGACCTTCCATCGTCAATACTGATAGGTGGCACACAATCCTCAACTCTGGAGCAAATCACTTCGAGGATTTTTCAATTTGAGACTTGAAAAACCCGAATTCTGAAGAGTCGGAGATCCAGAGTAAACGACAGTCGTCAGATCAGTTTGAATTGGAAGGAAAAGATAAACCAGAAGAGATGCATTGGAAAAATATCGAGTCGTCTATCTAAGATCCTGATCAACGAACATGATTCAATTCATATCTAAATATGCGAGGAGGTTACACTCTAGAAATCTTGAGAGTTTAAATCCTTGAATTCCTAAGACCTAGAGAGTCGAAATGAATCCTCGATCATCAGATCATATGAAGTAAACTTCAATCTTCAAATTAGTCTAAAGTGGAAGGATAAGATAAGGTAAAGGGAAAGCAAATCTCATCGGCCAAGAATCGTGGACTCATATCTACAATTGACAAGGCATATCAAACCCCCCCGAGATTTCTGCCTTTAACTTTGGGGGGCCTCTGATTTTGTGGTATTTTCCTTATGGACCCTCATACGTGTCACCTTTCTATTAACTCGGACCCCCCTCACTCATTACCACTTACCGCCTCATACCCCCTCCGAGTAAACCACCAAACCATTCATACATAACACCTCCATGTCCCGACGTCACACTCCACTACCAGCTACACGTCACACTCCACTACCGCGCTTTGCCTCCACACCCCACTACACTGCCTACACATTTCACCCATGTTAGCAAACCACCTCGGTAAGGACATGTTGTATACCACGTCGACAAGGACACGTGGCAATAATATGCATACTTCGAAGGGAAGCAAACTTTGAGATTTGAGATTTTAGAAGTCCAGAGACCCGAAGGAGATCTCGATCGTTGATCTAGTTGAAATGTCAAAATATCGATGTGAACAAGGACTGTTGATGTCAGCAGGGAAATGCATCAGTGGATTGTCAACTTCGAAAGTTTGGCATATGGGAAAAGTAAGGTTTGAGATTTGAAAATCCCGGAGCCCAGATCACAAAGTAAATCTCAGTCATTGATCCAGGGAGGTTAGATCTGATCTGCAGATAGTAAAAGGAAATATCTGAACCGTCTACTCAGGATCACCCTCAATATCATAAGATCAACGGTGCCATCACATTGTGGGGCTAGAACATGCTCGGTTCTTAATTTTTCGTAGGTGGGCCACAATCGAAACCAAGGTTTTGGAGAAAGGACACGTGGAGGCTTGTCGTGAATTGTGGGGTGAAAAGAGGGTTTCCCTTAAACCACCTATGTACACGCCCACAATCGCATGGTCACGTGAAGTTCATATCAATAAATGGAGCTAGCGCTTGCTAGACTGAGATCAGGAAGCACCTGTTGAATAGGCATTTGGTCACTGCCAGAGGTCACATGAAGGAAGGGGATTAGAATCCAAAGACGCAAAAGATGACTGACTGTAACTGACAGAGAAGATGAAGAGTTTTGACTGCCAAACAAGACAAGGAATCTCAGGATAATTCCCACTGATGATGAACACATTCAGTATAACTTCCAGAGAAGTCAAAGAGTTGAAATGATGATCATGTAGAGGAATCAATGTGTGAAAGATATGCAGAACAGAGAAGATGAGGTTGATTCTCACGTTATATACGTAGTGGGAATGTGGAGATGTAGTGAATGATTTGAAGGGCATAACAGTGACGAAGTAAAGAGAATGCAGAGGCATAGGGTAGAGAATGGGCATGGTGCACAGAGCATAAAAGGAAGAAGAACAGAAAGCACAAGGTATGCAAACAGAAAGACATTGATGCAGGCAGAGAAAAGCAGTGTAGTAGAACAATGATGAGACTGGTAAGCCATTGATAAATGTTTTATCACTGTGATAAATTTAAGAAAGCAAAGATTTATATTTCAGGGTGGTAGGGAGGTGCTAGGGAGGACTATTGTCCTCAGAGTTTCAAGTGGGTGCTTGAACACAGGGAGTTGTAGCTTCCATCTGGTTGCAGCCAGAAAAACCATGGTGGTAGGGTGGTGCAAGGAGAACTATTGTTCTCTATTATGCAGGTTGATGTTTGTGTGGCTGGAAGTTGGTGCTTCCATCCAGTTGGTGTTGGAACACTCAAGGAGTTGGTGCTTCCTTCTAGTGGGTGCTAGAGAAACCAAAGAGTTGGTTCTCTCAGCAAGTTGCTACTTGTAAAATAGAGGTTGTAGCCTCAAGAGGAGTTGGAGATCATAAGAATGATAATGTACAGAAAAAAAAATATTACTTATCATATCAAGAAGAAGATGTTTTTCCCTTTATGGGTTTCCTCAGGAAATATCTATCTCTGCATATTTCATGTGTGTGATTGATGTTGAATATTCTATTTCTTACTTCCCTAAATTATTGTGATCATCATTGAGTGTTCTATAAAGAGTTTAAAATGGGAATAATGGTTAGAGAACAATAACTAATTAACCCCCCCTTCTCATTTTTCCAACAATTGTTATCAGATCTCGTTCCTTTTATCTAAGGGTGGATCCTAGAGCTTAAACATGATTATCCATGAAGGAACTTCAACCAACAAGGCCCCCCTATTCAATGGAACAAACTTTACCTTCTGGAAAGTTAGGATAAGAACCTACATAATGGCTTTAGGTGTAGATGTCTAGGATGTGGTAGAGATTGGTTATGTAAATCCATTTGTACTAGCATCTAAGGATGACAAACTAGAATTCAGCTTCAACGCTAAGGCTATGAATGATATTTTGAGTGGGCTTGCAAAAACAAAAATTTTAAAAGCTATGCACTTAGAATCTGCCAAAGAAATGTGGGACAAACTCATTAGCAGTTATGAAGGTAATGAAAAGGTAAAGGATTCCAAGGTTCAAACCTATAGATTATAGTTTGAACAGCTAAAGATGAAAGAGGATGAAACTATTGGGAAGTACTTTCTAAGATTTGAAGAACAAGTAAATTCAATGATTGGACTTGGTGAAAAAATTGAGGATGTCTCTTTAGTTCAGAAAATTTTGAGATCTCTGTCAGATAGGTTCAACCCAAAGGTATCTATTATAGAAGAACTTAATGATCTAAAATATATGTCTATTGACCAACTCCTAGGAAATCTGACTGCCTATGAAATGAGGATAGGTAAAGATAAACCCACCCCTAGAGAAGCATCATTTAAAGAAGATAAGAATGAGGATTATGAGCCTAATGAAGTTGAAGCAAAATTTGTGAGAAGACTAAAGAAAGGATCAGGCAAGTACCAAGGCAAATTTCCCTTGAAATGTTTTAATTGTGGAAAGATAGGTCACTTTTCATCTAAGTGTCCACACAAGAAACATGATCAGAATTCCGAAGTTGAAAAGAAGTACAAACTCAAGAGATTTGGTAAAAAGAAAAGTCTATGTGTAAACAATGATGACTATTCAGAAGACATAGATAATGAGTCTTCCTATGAAGATAATATTAATGACTTTATGCTTATGGCCAAAGAGGATTATGATAACAAAATCACAGGAAGTGATGTTGACGATGAAGAAGTTGTGGTTGACTTGGAAGGAGAACTGATCGATGCTCTAGGAGAAATTGCTAGAATCAGATCTAAGAAGAAAAAGAAAAAACAATCGTTGATACAGTTAGAGAAAGACAATAAAGGACCTGATGAAGACTTTTCCTTGCTAAAATTGGAATTAGAAGAGGCAAAGAAAATAGAGGACATTCTGAAATAGCAATTATCAGAAAAGAAGGCAAGATGTGAAGCCTTGAAAGAAGAGGTAATAAAAACCAGAAAAGAGATGGAGAATTTTAAAACATTGTATCTCCAAAATCTTCCAAGAATTAAAGCCACAACATAACTTAACAAAATTTTGAGCAAACAGAGATCTCCTTTTTTGAAGACTGGTTTAGGTTATGTAAATGGTTTAAGCAACAATCAACAAGAAAGCAAAGAGCCAGTAAATATGATCAAGTTCCAAGTCAACAGACAATCACACCATGAGAGTACTCTGTCACCAAAATCTAATAAATACAAGATGATCCCTGATAAAAAAAAAAAGAGATCAGAAGATGGGGAAACAAATGCCAAGAAGAAGGCCATCCTTCAGGTACCAAAATTTCTTCCATGGTTATTGTTTCTACTGTTCTAATTTTGGTCATAAGATTGTAAATTGTCAAATTAAGTTTAGAGACATGCAACTAAGGAGGTCAATAAATAAACAATCTTTACAACATAGAACTAAGAAGCCAACGAATAGACAACATAGCACCAATCACTTTGACCTACTGAACAATGAGCTCAAATGTTATAATTGTCATAACTTTGGCCACAAAGTTGCAAACTGCCATCTGAAGAAGTACAAGGCAGATCCAAGGATAAATCCTTTAGCTAGAAATGCCAGCAAATCGAAAAAGAAAGATAGTGAAAAATGTGGTCTATTACTTTCATCTCAGAAACAAAAAGACCCCTGGTATATAGACAGTGGATGTTCCAAGCACATGACTAGAGACAAGGATAATTTTTTGTCTATAAGTAAAAGCAAGACAGGAAATGTAACCTTTGGAAATGATGAACCAAGTAAAATCAAGGGTAAAGGGATGGTGAGTTTGAGTAATGGTAAAGTAAAAGCCCGTGATGTTCTTCTTGTAGATGGGCTGAAACTTAATTTTCTCAGTGTAAGTCAAATGTGTGACAAAGGATGTGAAGTGGTGTTCATTTCCAAGGATTGTAAGATAAAGTCTGTAAACTCAGGACATGTGGTGGCTAAAGGCATAAGGATAGAAAATAATGTATATGTGATGAAAGACAATAAATAAGAGTGTCATCTAAGAAAACATGATGAAAGTCAGTTATGGCATAGGAGACTTGGACATATAAAATTTGACCACTTAATCAAGCTCGAAAATCTTGAGGCAGTAAAAGATCTTCCAAGAATATCAAAGCCACAAGACTCTGTGTGTAAACCCTGCAAAGTAGGAAAGCTAACCAAGACAGAGTTTAAATCCAATATCTCTACTTCAACAGAGAAACCACTCCAATTAGTTCATATGGATTTATGTGGACCATTAAGATAGGAAGGCACGGGGAAGGAAAACTACTTTATGTTGATCATTGATGATTACTCCAGACTTACTTGGGTTGGTTTTATCAAAGAAAAAGCTGAAGCATTTGAGAAATTTAAAATATTTAAGGCTTTAACTGAGAATCAAACAAGCAAGAGATTAAAAGAGGTAAGATCAGATAGAGGAGGAAAATTTGTGTCAAGTGATTTCAAGGAATTTTGTGATAAACATGGGATCAAGAGAGAATACACAATCCCTGGAAATCCAAAACAAAACGGGGTAGTTGAGAGGAAAAACAGAACAGTTCAGCAAATGGCCAGGTTAATGATGAATGAGAAGAACATTGGTCAAACCTACTAGGTAGAAGCAATACACACAGCAGTCCATATTATTAACAAATCCCACCTCAAACCTCATAGTGACAAGACACCTTATGAACTATGGTATGGAAGACCTGCTTCAATCAAAGATTTCAAAGTCTTTGGGAGTAAGTGCTACATAAAGAATAATAATAAAAACCTTGGAAAGTAGGATGTCAGGGCTAATGAAGGTATCTTCTTAGGATATTCTACCAATAGTAAAGGATATATATGCTTTAATAAAAGATTGCATAAATTAGTTGATTTCATTGATTTAAAGGTTGATGAAGGAGTCCCAGTAAGAGAGGTGAGCAATATTGAGTCTACTATAGAGGACACAGTTGAAACTGAAGATGAACAGGTCCAAGAATCAGATGGAGAAGAGATACCCAGACAAGAAGAGTCATGACAACAATCAACATCAAATCCTTCCTCCAGAATTACTCAAACGAATCATCCTGAAAGTTAGATAATTGGTGAGAAACACAAAGGTGTACAAACCAAGAGGAGGATAATCAAAGACATTGAGAAATCACATATGGCCTTCATATCCATGGTGGAACCCAAGAACTTTAATGAAGCCAATAAAGATGTAAATTGGCTAAAATCAATGAATGAGGAACTGGACCAGATTGAAAAGAATGACACTTGGGAACTCATTCCTAGGCCAACAAATAAAAATGTAATAGGATGAAAATGGGTCTACAAAAATAAGATGAATGAGCAAGGAAATATTGTAAGAAATAAGGCTAGATTGGTATGCAAAGGATATGCTCAAATACAAGGACTGGATTTTGATGAAACCTTTGTGCTCGTAACAAGATTAGAAGCTATCAAAAATTTTCTTTCCTATGCTTGTCATAAACAGTTTAAAGTCTATCAAATGGATGTCAAGTCAGATTTTCTAAATGGAGATCTAAAATATGAAGTCTATATGGAACAACCAGAGGGTTTCTAACTATCAAATAATCCTAACTTTTTCTGCAAGCTGAAGAAAGCCTTATATGGGTTAAAACAAGCTCATCGAGCCTGGTATTATAGACTGGATAAGTATATTCAAGACAAAGGGTTCAAGAGAGGAACAGTTGACAAAAATCTATATATCAAAACATAGGGTAATGATTTTCTCATTGTGTTGGTCTATGTAGACAAAATCATCTTTAGAATAAATAATGCTTCATTGGTACAATGGTTTTCTTCTGCCATTCACTCTAAATTTGAAATGTCTATGATAGGGGAACTACCAATTTTCCTTGGTCTACAAATTACTCAGAGGTATGAAGGATTATTTCTTTCTCAGGAGAAATATCTAAGAGAAATGTTGAAAAGGTCTCAAATGGAATATTCCACACCTATGATCACACCTATGGTCACTAGATGCAAATTAAGCAAGGATGATGACTCACCTGGTGTTGATCAAAGTTCATATAGTTCTATGATAGGTAGCCTATTGTACATCACAACATCCCATCCCGACATAATGCATGTTGTTGGAATGGTAGGAAGGTATTAGGTTGCACCTAAACAGAGTCATTTGTTAGCTATCAAAAGAATATTCAGATACTTGAAAGGAACAATGGACTATGGCCTATGGTATCCCAGGACTCAAAGTTTTCAACTATCAATCTATTCATATGTTGATTGGGATAACTACGTGGATGAAAGGAAAAGAATGAGCGGAGGTGCATTCTTCTTAGGCGATTCCCTTGTATCATGATTGAGCAAGAAGCAAGGTTCCATTTCCTTATCAACTACAAAAGTTGAATACATTGCAGCTACCACTTGTTGTACCCAAGTATTGTGGATGATTCAGACACTTGCAGACTTGGAGGTAAAATATACTGCATTGATCCCAATTCATTGTGATAATACCAGTGCAATCAGTGTGTCAAAGAACCATGTATTTCACTCCAATACCAAACATATACCCATCAAGTATCACTTCTTGAGAGAACAGGTCATCAACACTGTTGTTTCTTTGCATTATATTCCATCAAAAGATCAGATTGTTGATATCTTCACTAAACCACTTGCAAATTCTTAGTTTGAGTATCTACGCCATAAATTGGGTGTGACCCCATTATCAACCTAAGATTATCCATCCTATTAGGGGGAGTATGTGTTGGTTGAATATCTGATACCTCTGAAAAAGTACTGAACCAGCTTAGGGGGAGCATGTTTTCTTTGACATTGATGAAAAGGAGGATAAAATGAGTGGTCTGGATGCTTCAGTTGGAGGTCCAAGCATAAGGGTTTCCATCAATGCCAAAGGGGGATATTGTTGGCATGTTTTACAAGAAAGCATGTGCTTGTCATTGATGGAAAGAATAGCAGTGATGATGGCATCATTACAGGAAGAGGGTGAACAAGGAATCAAGCTCAGGAGGAAGAACGACAATGGCCATTGGATCACCAATCCTGAATACCCGATGACCGTTATATCAGTGCCCAGTGACCAGAGGAGAAGTACAGATTTGATCTGTTGGATCTTAGCACCGAGCATCAACATTCGTTGGATCCATAAATAAATGAACTAAGTTTAAGCCTTTGGATGAGTCTAGGAGAGAGGACTTGTCAAAGTCCTGAAGTAAGCAGGGACCTTCCATCATCAATACTGGCAGGTGACACACAATCCTCAAATCCAAAGAAAATGACTTCGAGGATTTTTCATTTTGAGACTTGAAAAACCCGAACTCCAAAGAGTCAGAGAGCCGGAGTAAACGATAGTCGTCAGATCAGTTTGAAGTAGAAGGACAAGATAAGACAAAAGAGTTGCATCGTAGAATGATCGAGTCGTCGATCTAAGATCCTAATCAATGGGAAAGATTCACTTTGGATCTAAAGATGCGAGGAGGTTACACTATGGAAATATTGAGATTTGAAATCCCTGAAGTCTGAAGACCGGGAGAGTCGAAATAAATCCTCGACCGTCGGATCATCTGAAGTAAACTTCATATGTTAGATCAGTATAAAGTGGAAGGATAGGAAAAGGTAAAGGGCATGCAAATCTCAGTGGCCAAGAATTGTGGACTCACATCTACAGTCAACAAGGCATATCGGACCCCCCCCTCCCCCCGAGATTTTTTCCTTTAACCGTGGGGGGGGGTCTGAGTTGGTGGTATTTTCCTTGTAGGACCCTCATACGTGTCACCTTTCTGTTAACACAGACCCCCCTCTCTCATTATCACTTACCATCTCATACCCCCTCCGAGTAAATCGCTAAACCATTCATACATACCACCTTTGTGTTCTAGCGTCACACTCCACTACCAGCTACACGTCACACTCCACTACCGTGCTCTACCTCCACACCCCACTACACTACCTACATGTTTCACCCACGTTAGCAGACCACCTCGGAAAGGACATGTGGTAGACCACATTAGCAAGGACATGTGGCAATAATATAAATACTTCAAAGGAAAGTAAACTTTGAGATTTCAGATTTCAGAAGTCCGGAGACTCGGAGGAGATCTTGATCGTTGATCAAGAAAGGGGACGTAGAACCGTTGATCTGGTTGAAGTTTCAAAATCCTGATGTGAATGAGGACTGTTGATGTCAGCAGGGACATGCGTCAGTGGATTTTCAACTTCGGAAGTTTGGCGTATCGGAAAAGAGAGGTTTGAGATTTGAAACTCCTAGAGCCCGGATCACAAAGTAAATCTCAGTCGTTGATTCAGGGAGGTTAGATCTGATCCGAAGATCATAAAAGGATAGATCTGAACCATCTTCTTAGGAGCACCGTCAAGATCGTGAGATTGATGGTCCCATTGCATTGTAGGGCCAGAACATGCTTGGGTCTTAATTTTTTGTAGGTGGGCTGCAATCGAAACCACAGTTTTGGAGAAAGGACGTGTGGAGGCTCATAGTGAATTGTGGAGTGAAAAGTGGGTTTCCCTCAAACTGCCTATGGACACACCCACAATCTCCTGGTCATGTGTAGTTCATATCCCAAGGTCATATCGATAAATGGAGCTAGCGCTCGCTAGACCAAGATCGGGAAGCGCATGTTGAATAGGTGTTTGGTCACCGCCAAAGGTCATGTGAAGGAAGGGGATTAGAAGCCAAAGATGCCAAAGATGACTTATTGTAATTGACAGATAAGACGAATAGTTTTGACTGCCAGAGAAGCCAAGGAATCTCATGACAATACACATTGATGATGAACACATTCAGTATAGCCTCTAGAGAAGATGAAGAGTTCCAATGATGATCACGCAGAGGACTCGACTTGTGAAAGATATGCATAACAGAGAAGAGGAGGTTGATTCTCACATTAGCTACGTAGTGGGAAGCTGGAGATGCGGTGAATGATATGAAGGGAAAAACAATGAGGAAGTAAAGAGCATGCATAGGCATAGCGCAGAGAATGGACATGGCGCATAGAGCATAAAATATAGAAGAACAGAAAGCGCAAAGTATGCGAACAAAAATACACCGATGCAGGCAGAGCATAGCAGTGTAGCAAAATAGTGATGAGACTGGTAATCCATTGATAAATGTTGTATCATTGTGATAAATTTAAGAAAGAAAATATTTATATTTCAGGGTGGTAGGGAGGTGCTAGGGAGGACTATTGTCCTCAGAGATTCAAGTGGGTGCTTTAACAGAGGGAGTTGTAGCTTCCATCTGGTTGTATCTAGAAAAACTAGGGTAGTAGGGTGGTGCAAGGAGAACTATTGTTATCTGTTATACAGGTTGATTTTTGTGTGATTGGAAGTTGGTGCTTCCATCCAGTTGGTGCCGGAAAACTCAAGGAGTTGTTGTTTCCTTCTACTGGGTGCTAGAGAAACCAAAGAGTTGGTTCTCTCAGCAAGTTGCTTCTTGTAAGATAGAGGTTGTAGCCTCAAGAGGAGTTGGAGCTCATAAGAATGATAATGTATAGAAAATAAATATTACTTATCATATCAAGAAGAAGAGGTTTTTCCCTTTATGGATTTACTCAGGAAATATCTGTCTCTCGATATTTCATGTGTGTGACTAATGTTGAATATTATATTGCTTACTTCCCTGCATTATTGTGATCGTCATTGAGTGTTTTGTAAAGAGTTTAAAATGGGCATAATTGTTTAAGCACAGTAATAACTGATTCACCCCCCCTCTCAGTGGTCCAACAATATGAAGAATGAAGAATTTTTTTACCTTGATGTTGTAGTACCCTTTGGAATCAAAGTTTCTAACATGACAAAATAGATAAAAAGATAGGAGGATCTTCCCTCCCCAAGTCGAATAAAACAACTAAACGCTTGTTGGAAGGATAAAATTAAGAATCTAAATAATATTGTTCAAGCATGCAACCAAGCTATATCAAAAAGGGACTAATTGTTCAAGAGGTTCACAGAGATAGACCTAGAAGGAAGCACCAACGAAGTGCAAGACCCTAAATTGATTCTCAACTCAATCTTCCTGACAAGAAAATAGTTTGACGAACAAGTTGAGATATTCAAAGGGCTATCAGTTGAAAATTTTTATAGTATACTTGAATATGATGAAGGTGACATAGACAATTGGTTGGTGGACTACTCCATGAAGAATCAATATATTGAAGAAGCATTACATGGTATCTCCCTTGATTTAAGAGACTTAGAGGGCGAGTTATTCAACATCAAAATCCGGCATGAGATAAACATAGAACCAATGAAAATTTATATTGAAGAATGGTTCAAGAAAGAAATCGACACAATGACCAAAGAAGGGAAAAAAGCAGTTGAGACGGTTCATGTATCCTTCAATGAAGACAATAAAAGGACAACAACAAGCAAGTAAAGACACGAGAGACCATCATAGTAAGTTTTATGTTGATCATGTCTTTCTTTCTTTATCAATTCCTTCATCCAGTTACTCTGCTTCTTTCACTAGAAAGGTTTAACCGAAGTCTGATAACTTCTCTTTTTATTTTTTGCAGGTCTTGTTGTTCTACTTTCACACACCATCATCCTTCTACAAGATTAATTATTGTATATGTTTTCTTTATGGTCTGCGGGAACCCCAATCCCAGTCTTAGGGACAAACAAATTTTAAATTTCAAAGAATATGTAACAGACTATATATTTTTTAGAAAGTTCAAGAGTGTTATTTCGGGATCAGTTTTGACTATGCTTTGTAACTCTGAGTTTTGAGTATAAAGTATTCGAGATTGATATATCATTATCTTTATTTGAGCTTCCCATGTTCACTCTATTAAATTTCTCTTATGCATACAGACCATCTTCTTTTTATTTTTATGTGATCAAAAATATTTAGTTTAACTATGATGGATGTGAGGAAATTTTTTCTATCTTTTTTAATTATATGACACGTGTGATTCCTGGTCATTTCTCAGAGAAATTTATTTAAAAATAAAAACAACACATTTTCTTTCTTGTTATTTTTATACTTCTTTGATTACCACGGTGGACTTTTGCAAAGTACCATATTCTGAAAATCTAGAGTCCCAAGAAAATTTGAAAGTAAATAGGAGTACCACCTCTATAAAAATGAAGGGGGATTTACATCCTCGTGAGGTTGTCATTTCGGTCCTAACATATTCAAGCATCAACAGGTAGAACCCTAAAATTCCCTCCCCCTTCAAAATAATTTTTTCCTCAAGGATAGAGGTGAGGAAATTGTTCTAGAATCATTTTTGGTTCCCAAGTGGCATATTCTAACTACATACTTTCCACTATATCAATACTTCTCAATATTTGCACTGGAACAAATGGTGGTCTTTGTTGGCCAATATTTCTTTAGGTTGGAGCCAAATGTACCCTTCTTCCTCAACTCGTGGAGGGTTAGTTTTCACCTTGAAATTTGATCCCACTACCTTATTTAAACACGACACATGAAAGACAAGATGAATCTTTGAGTGAGCTGGAAAATCCAATTTGTAGGAAACTTGTTCAATGCATTGGATGATATTATAAGGTCCATAGAACTTTGGTGCTAGTTTCTGGTGGATTTTATTTTTGAGGGAGGTTTGTTTATAGTGTTGAAGGTGAAGAAACACATGATCCCTTTCTAAAAAATTATGCTTGGAGCAATGTTGTTTAGCTTGTTTCTTCGTATTATTTTGATCCATAACAAAAATGTCATTAAGTGTGTGAATAATTTCTCCTCTGGTGTGAAGTGTGCTATCTACTGCATGAACCTTGGAGGTGTTTGGTAAATAGAAATCAAATGATAGGGATATAAATCATTTTAGTAGCTCCATGATAAGTGGTATTGTAAAAAAAATATGTAAGGGGTAGCCACTATGCTCATTGGTGTTTCGGTTTTTAATAAACGCTTCAAAAATAGGTTTCTAAGCACTTGTTGGCCACTTTTGTTTGACCATGAATTCGGGAATGATACATAGTGCTCATTTTCAACTAAGTACCTTGAAGTTCAAACAAATATTTCCAAATATTCTAGTTAATGTGGGATCCTAATCCAATACAATGGAATTTGGAATCCCATGTAGCTTAAAAATCTAATCCATGAAAACTTGGGCAATTGAGGAAGGTGTAAATTGGTGTGATAAAGCACAAAGATGAACATACTTGAAAAGGAAATCAAATTCCACCATAATTACTAATTTGTTACTAGTTTTTGGAAGACCCACTATGAAATCCATATAAATGCTAGTCTAGACATTTATTGGGATCGATAAAGGTTGTAATTCCCCAAGTTTCCTCACCATCTTACCCTTGCTTATTTGACACATGTCACGAGCCATTGAAAAATCACGGATGCTTGTTTGTGTGCCTTCCCAAAAGAAGGATCTTTTAACTCATTCATAGGTTTTATGAAATCTAGAGTGACCTGCTATAGGTGATGAATGAAACTACTCTAAGACCCATTGTTTTAAGGCATGATTCTTTACTAGAAAAATGTGCCCTTTATACTTCAAGGTATCTTACTACCATGTATATCCTTTTGGAGGTTTGTGATATTCCTGAAACCTTTGGATGAGCTTAACCACAGTGTCATTTTGAAACCATTCTTAATGGGATTCATCTAACCATTTTTTAATAGGTAAGATAAGGAAAAGAGGGTTTCTTCCTCCTTGTTTCCTTGATAAATAATAAACCATCACATTTTATTTACCTTTCGTATATATTATCTCATAATCATACCTAAGAATTTTAGTATCCCACTTATGCTTCTATGGTGACAATATTCTTTGTTCTAGAAATGCTTTAGAATATGTTGGTTGGTCTTGATTTGAAAATCCTCCCAATGAGATATGGGTTACTAGTATCATCTTCATGAAGGATGGCCATCATCTCTTTATCATGGGTGGATTTTCCTAAATTGCGATCAAATAACTTCTTATTAGTGAATTCCAAAGGATACTCTTCTTGCATCAAGATCACAACAAGCCCTGTACTTCAAGTATCACATTCCAAGACAAAGGTATTAGAGAAATCTAGAATTACTAGGCATAAAGTAGAGCATGTGTCATCCTTTAAGGATAAGAAGGCTTTCTTAACAACCTCGCTCCATACAAATACATTATTTTTTTAGAAGAGTGTTTAAGGGAGCATTAACTTTCTGTACCTTTTCAAAAACTTCCTATAATATCCCATAAGTCTTAAGAACCCATGCAATATCTTCAAGGTCATAGGGTAGGGCCAATATTACATGCCTACAAATTTCTTGGGATATACCCACACCCCATATTAATTGACAATGTGAACCAAGTATGCAACTTCTACATCCCCAAAAGAATATTTGGAATGCTCGAGGAAAAAATGGTGGTCCTACAAGAGTTGTAAGGATTTATCATCATACTTGATCTAGGACTCCCATTTTTTGTTGTATATTAATATATCATCAAAGAATACCACCAAAAAATTGCATAGGAAGGGTTGAAAAATAGTGTTCATAAGTTATAAAAGGTGGATGGATTATTGCAAAGTCCAAAGGGAATCATCATGCAAGAGCATCGTCACCAAGTGCAAGTGGAGTACAATTGGATGTACACCAGCACACATTTGAAGACATTTTGAAATTTCGAAAGAAACACCTTAAAGCAATAATTGGAAGGATGTAATTGCTTTTAATGTTTTGGGGATTGTAATGCAAATCTTGAGCGTTGCTCTCATCTTCCGGTTGTGGACATCTATTAGAATAAATGTAAAGTAGTTGTAGTCTTTAATTGGATAAGATAGCTTAAGGTTGTAGGAGGGAAAACTCAAGAAGACTCCCTCGTGGATGTATTGTATTGTCATTCTCATTGTATGAGTAGAAGAAAAAAGAGAGCATAGGAGAGAAGGGAAGAGTAAAGATTGTAGAAGTTGTATGAGAAGATAGATGTTGTTGTTGTAGACCATGTACAAAAGCACTTGAATTAATATAAGAATGATTTGATCCAAATTGTCTAGTGTATTTTGGTTACTATATGCATCTATTGAATGGTATGTTTACAGTTTATTTCCGGTCTATGTTATGTATTTGTTTCAATGCCATATGTATGTGATTTCATGTTGAATGTATGAACTCTGTGAGGAGAGTATGAGTTTCAATTGTTTCTCTTTCTGAGAATTCCTGCAAGGAGTGCAGTGAAAGTCTACAAGGAGTTCGTCGATAAGATTCTGAGTTTTGTCTTAGAAAGATCAGGAGAGATAGCGTTAACTTATACCAGTAGAAGTGAAAGTATAGCACAAATCCATGCAAGGTGTGTGCAAGCTGAGGAGAGTCTGAGACTTTTCCACCCCAAGTGAGTGGTTGAATAACTTCTGCCACAAGGAGTGTCAAAAGTTGGAGTGTTTAAATAACTAGAGGTTATTATGGAAGTCGCAAGGAGTACATGAAGGATTCCTTAGAATCCTTGAGTTTGTAGCAAGGATCAAGATTAGGAGGGATAGAAACTTGGAGAAGTTCAGAGGAAATATGAGATTTGAAGTCACCTCATGGAACCAAGTTCAGAAGGGTTGACGCCAAGTTATTTGGCCAGGAAACATTGAGAGTCGGATGGACGATTGAAATTCCTGAAGGGAAAAATGTCGATTTTTGTGGGCCGTTGGATCCAATAAATTCGCGAGGAGGATAAGGGATGAGAGTATTTCGACACTCGTAATATCAAGAGAGATAGTAGTTGTTCGATCTGAAGGAGTTTCAGCCATTGATTTGGCACTCTAGAATATAGGGAATTCAAGAATTTGAAGAGTGGAGTAAGCTACTTTCAGAAGTCACGAGTTGCGAAATTCCGATTCACGAAGGAAGAATCTAGAGCGTCGGATCACGGGGAATGAGGACCATCGATCTATCATAGTGGTCATCGCTACTTCGCATTTCGAGAGAAGGTGAGAGAACTATTTCACAAGTTCCTGATACTCGAAGTCCCGAAATGCTCAAGAGATGGACCTCGGGTTGCAGCCAGAGGTCACATCAGTGAATAATTTAAGGGAGGAGCTAGGGATTTTTAATCCCTATTTCGGAGTTTGAGAATTGGAGGAGTCAGGATGACTCGCAATAGAAGTCCTGAAATTGTGAAGTGTGAAAAGGCTTTTGGTAAGGAGAGTGATCACCATTGGTGGTCGCGTGGGAGGAGCTTTCGCCTAGTGATTTCTCACATAGGTGGAGTTCGTAAAAGGACATGTGGTTTATATGTGTTGAAGGTTCTAGTGTGGAACAAGAAGCCACTTTGTCTCAAAGTAATTTGAATATCCATAGACCGGGAGGTCGACAGACCCTGGTGAGGTGGGGCTCTGCGTCAGGTGGTATCAGAGCTTACAACTAATTTTTTATGTAAGAAAGAGAAGACAAAAGACAATTGTGATTTGAATTCTGCATGGACAGATTGAAACAATGCTACCAAGGAGACATCCAGAAATAAATTTACCCAATCCATCCATGGAAAGTTAAATGAGAGAACTTCGTTCTCGATTAGATTCTATGGAGAAAGCATAGAGATGAACACTTAATACTAGAGATATAAGTGAGGCGGAAAGTGAGAATGAAGAAGGAGCATAAGAATCTATAGCCAAATATGTTGCAGAGGAATGTCTATTTAAAGTTGTTGCAAGAATGGGTGCCAGAGAAAAGCTGGACATCCCGATGTATGAAGGAAACTTGGACATTTATGAGCTTCTAGATTGGTTTAGAGCTCTATATAAATACTTCGATTATGAAGATATCGAAGAAGACAAGAAAGTAAAGAACGTTGTCACTAGACTGAAAGGACATGCATCACTATGGTGGGATGAAATGCAGGTTGATAGGCATTGCAAAGGAAAACAAATAATTAAAATCTAGGACAAAATGGTAGCGAAGATGAAAGTCAAATTCATACCCAAATATTATCAAATCAATCTGTTTCGAAGAATGCAAAATTTGAGACAAAAAAGGATGACAGTGAAGGAGTATACAGAAGAGTTTTACAGGTTAAACATCAGATCTGGTCATCGTGAGAGTGATGATGAAAAGGTCGCCAGATATATGAATGTCCTGAGATATGATATTTAGGATGAGATGAGCATGGTGACAATCAAAAATGTGGAAGATGTCTATCAAGTTGCTTTGAAGGAAAAAGAGAAATTGGCTCGGAAGCAATGTCAAAGGGTCAGAGGTAGAAGTCAGAGTAGAGGAAAATAAATTGCCCAAGACAGATTATAGAAGCCCAAGGATAAAGAGAAGAAACCCTATAACCACCCAGAAAGGGGAGGAATTTCACAAGGGAGACAATATGCCAATAGGAACACCTTTCCTCAAGCAAGAATAAGAGGAAGAGGAGGTGAAGTAAAGTTTTTTGTCTATGGAATGATCAGACACAAATATTGGAAATGTCTTGATAGAAAAAGGGATGGAGGAGGAAAAGCTCACATTTTAGAAGCGAAGAGGTGAAATGTTGAGGTAGAAGATGCAAAAGGTGGAAGATCCTTGGTGATGAGGAAAATTCTCTTGAAACCAGATAAGGAAGTGGAAAATCCAGTCCAAAGGAACAGTTTGTTTAGGACTGCTTGAAAAACCAAAGATAGGGTATGCAAGGTATAGTTGACAGTGGAAGCATGGATAACTTAGTATCCACAGAGATGGTGGAGAAGATAGAATTGGAGACAGTTGCACATCCAAGCCCATATAAAGTTTTGTGGTTGCAAAAAGGACATCAGGTAATAGTCACTAAACATTGTTTAGTTGAATTTAAGATAGGGGGATATAGAGATGATATTTTATGTGATGTAATTCCCATGGATGTCTGTCATCTTTTGTTGGGGATGCCTTGGCAATATGATATAAATGTTATTCATGATGGAAGAAATAACACTTACACTTTGGAAAATAATGGTAGGGCATATATGTTGTTGCCAATTGAAGACAAGAAGGTGAAGGAATAAGCAAGAAATACTATAATTCTCATGAGTGGGAAGGAACTTCTTGATGAAGTCAAGAAAGATCAAGAAATGTAGTTTGATGTGGTTAGAAAACCTAGAGTCATCTTGAACAGTACCTCAATAGATGATCTACCGGAGGAAATTCAGGAACTGCTGGAGAATTTCGCTGATATAGTGGTGGACGATTTACCTTGTTCATTGCCGCTCATCATAAGTATAAGCCATCACATTGACATTATACCAAGAGTTAGTTTGAAAAACAAAGCATCATACAGATTGACGCCACAGGAGAATGAAGAGATTAAGAAAAAAGTCGAGGATTTGATGGACACACGGTTGATTAGAGAAAGCTTGACTCCATGCGTTGTACCTACAGTGTTAAGTCCGAAAAAGGATGGTGGATGGAGAATGTATACAAACTTGAGAGCTATAAAAAAAATCACCATCAGGTATACGTTTCCTTTACCCAGGATGGATGACCTGATGGATTGCTTGAATGGGGAAAAGTTTTTTTCCAAAATTGATTTGAAAAGAAGATATCACTAGATTCAGATGAGGGAAGGTGATGAATGGAATACAACATTCAGAACAAATGAAGGGTTGTATGAATGGCTTGTCATGTCATTTGGATTGACGAATGCGCCAAGTACTTTTATGATATTGATGAACAAAGTCTTGAAATATTTCATTGGAAAGTTTGTAATTGTGTATATTGATGAGATATTGATCTTCAGTAAGATTGAGGAAAAGAATTTGAGGCATTTAACTTCAGTAATGAGGAGGTTGCAGCAAAAGAAGTTGTTGATAAATAGGAAGAAGTTGTCTTTCATGAAGACAGAGCTTATTTATTTGGGTTTTGTGATCTCTTCGAATGAGTTGAATATGGATCTAGAGAAGGTAAAAGAAATCAAAGAATGGATATCGCCAAGAAATATCTTTGAAGTCAAAAGCTTCCATGGACTAGCCAGTTTTTACAGGAAGTTCATCAAAAATTTTAGTGGGATTTGTGCACCAATGATGGACACAGTAAAGAAAATACATAAATCTTTTCATTAGACAGAGGAGGCAGAGAAAAGTTTCAAGTTGTTGAAAGAGAAGATATATGAACAACAAGTTCTGGTTCTTCCAGATTTCAGCAAGACATTTCAAGTGAGATGTAACGCAATTGGATTTGTGATTGGAGCAGTCTTAATTCAAGACAATAGACCAGTTGCATACTTAAGTGAGAAATTGAATGAGGCCAAAATAAATTACTCCACTTATGATAAAGAGTTTTATGCAGTCATACAAGCGCTGAAGAAATGGAGGCACTACCTGGTTCCAAAAGAGTTCGTTTTGTATACCAACAATCAGGCCTTACAGTTTATAACCAGACAGGAGAAACTAAACTAGAAACATGCAAAATGGATTGAGTTCATGCAGAACTTCACTTTTGTTATAAAGAACATTTCTGGAAATGCTAACAAGGTTGTTGATGCATTGAGAAGGAAATGTTTGATTCTGCGGGAGTTTCGAGTGAAGACCTTACGTTTTGATAGCCTTAAGGAAATGTACAAAGATGATTCAGATTTCAAGGACGCTTACGAAGCATGTGAGAATATTGTTTTAAGATACAAGAGCCAATGGATTGAGTATTTAATTCAGGATGGACTGCAATTCAAAGGAAACCAGTTGTGTATCCTGAAAAGTTCTATGAGAGAAAACCTTTTGAAGGAAAAGCATAGTGGGGGATTGGCTAGACATTTCGGCCATGATAAAAGATTTGCACAACTGAACGATTTGTATTATTGGCTAGGAATGAGGATAGATGTTTAGAAATTTGTCAACAAATGTAGAATCTGCCAGCATGCAAAGGGGAAAAGATAGAATGTTGGGTTGTATCAACCATTGTCAATACCAGAGAGGTTGTGGGATGTGGTAAGCATGGATTTTTTGTTGGGACTGCGAAGGACACAGAGAGGGTGTGATTCCATATTTTTGGTAGTCAATAAATTTTCCAAAATGGCACATTTTATTCCATGTTAGAAAACCAGTGATGTAACACACATTGCAAATATGTTTTTCAAAGAAGTTGTTCGACTTCATGGATTACCTACGAGTATTATTTCAGATAGAGATACCAAATTTGTTGGTCATTTCTGGAGGACAGTATAGAAAAAGTTGGGGATGAATTTATCTTTTAGATCAGCATATCACCCTCATACAGATGGAAAGACTGAGGTAGTAAATCGAATTTTGGGGGACTTCTTGAGCAGTTTGGTAACTGAACATCATAGTCGGTGGGATCATATTCTATCACAAGAGGAATTTACATATAATGACTCACCTAATAGGAGTATAGGAAGGAGACCATTTTAGATAATGTATGGAATGCAACCGAGAGGAGTATCTGAGTTGAGAGACTTAGAGCAGAATGAGTTCAGGAGTGCTGGAGCGGAATATTTTGCATCAGAGATGCAGGAGCTCCACAACAAGATTAAAGAATGGTTGCAGAGTTCCAACCAGGAATACAAGCACAAAGAAGATCAACACACAAGAGAACTCCAATTCGAAGTGGGAGATTTAGTTTTGGCACATCTCAGAAAAGAAAGATTATGTTAAGAACCAAATACTTGAATACATAAATACCACAAAGATTCAGAGAAAAATATAGAAAACCACAACTTTATTATAGAAATAAATGAGTTAGAGCAACACCATACAATGGATCTTATTATGGAAGGTATTTTCTCCTATTCACTTGCCTCTTAAAGGGGGAAACCTCCTATTGAGCTATCGTTCCAAATACAATAATTCACTTCATGTCCCATTACATTTCTTGAACCCCTTTATATAGTGATACCATCACCTAAGAACATTCTAGAGGAGGAATCTTTTAGAAGTATAACCTTCTAATAATTCCTCTTACATTTATTATATCTAACTACCCATTTATTATATCTAACTACCATAGTGGGTCTTATTTAATAATATAGTCGACCTAGTCCACCTTAAATTGAATGGCCTCCACTATTATCACTATGGGCCCTCTAGCCCCCCCCACTACCTCTCTAGATACCTTACATTCCACCACCCTTATGAAAGCATTTTCCTCAATGCTTGATGTACAACCATATACCAGGGTCCCATGGATAAGTGTGGACCATAGTGCTAAAGTAAACTAGAGAACCAGGGTCCCATTGAGAAATGGAAGCCACCATGTTGAAGTATTCCAAACTCCATTGTAAACTAGAGTCCCATGTCCAATTTCTCATGTGAACCCCACATGGAAGATATTGGCACCCAATAACCAACTGAAAATGATTCTCTGAATATTGACACCTATCATGTGGATCCAAATAATAATATTCATCCACATAGTGGGAGATGATCAAAGATGAATCTGGAAGGAACAATGCCATTGTAAAATATGCAGGTTGGATGTTGGTAACTAGCTCCTGATGTGGGACATTGTTTTTCTCTACAGAAGGTGGAGTAGAGTCATCAAATAAAATATGGAAGTGGTTGTCATCCCAGAAACAACAATTATCCATATACCAATCATCGCAATCGGCCACAAAATCATACCAAGAATATATTTATTGATTATATTCATCCCTAAGGTCCTCCATAAGAAACATCTCCTGCATGTTTTCCAAATAATCTTGAATACTACGAAAACTATCATTGAGGCCATCTACAAAGCCATCCAATCTGTCATTCAATGTGTCCAAAAATTGGGTTTTGAATGCTTCAGTAATCTATAGAATTTATTTGAGGGTTTGAAAAGAAATAGCCATATGAGCACCCTATGAAAATTTATGAACTTTGCAGTCTTGTCACTGTCATGAAAAAACCCAAAAAATAGAACAATAAATCACTATAGAAAATCACGGCGTTTTCCGGAAAAACCCTGAAAAACTGTTGAATTTAAAATGCTCATAACTTCACTTCCCGGACTCCATTTCGGCTGATTTGTTTTTTGAAATTGAATGAAATTGTGAGAGGAACTCAGATGTGTAATTTGTTTGGGAAAATTAGGCCTCCATATGCTACATAAATAAATAAATAAATTAAAAAAATCATGTCACCATCTGCAAAAAAAACCTTGAAAAATTGCAGATTTTAAAACTTCAATATCTTGACTTCTCGGACTCTGTTTCGGACGATTTGTTTTTAAACTTGGGTTTTTTTTCTGAGAGTAACTTATATATACAACCTCTTTCTACAAATTTTGCATATAAATATACCAAAAATTTCTGGAATGTCGCAGCCCTCTTTTTTTTTTCTCCGAAAAAAAAAATGCAAAAATAGAAAATATTTGCCCACAATGTCTACCAAGGAAAGTGCTCTGATACCACTTGTTAAGAACCAAATACTTTAAGAAGGTGTGGTTTTGGTACCCAAATTTGAATGAGGAATATGTACATTATGGACATAGTAAATACATGAAATACACTCACACATGGATAATACTCATCGTTTCATTTTCAGTGATATGTGGAATTCCATGTAGTTCCTCACGGTTAGCGAGATATGGCCTTGAGAAGTTTGTAAGCCCTAAAGAGTGGTCAAGAATCCCCTAGTTGGTTACAAGTCTTTAATGCAAGGGTAAAGTTGTTGTAACAAGAAAATTCTATAAGCCCTAAATTAAGGAGAGGATTTTACCTAGCATAAGTATAAATATACCTCAAGGAGTCATTCACAAGTACACTCACACACTCATTCATTGATTATCTATATTGTGAACTAGTGATATTTTTCTAAGGTTGTGACGAAATTTTTCTGAGGTAGAAAAGGAGGGTCGAATATGAAAGTATCAAGGTTGAAGCAAACCATATTTTCTGAGGTATATGTGAGTTACAGGTCAGCAGGGCATGGATGTACGTGGATTGTAGTTTAGAAAAGCACATATATCCACAAGATATAGAAGAGAAAGTTGTGTATCTATGAAAATCTTATGAAAGTTTGAGTATATTTTGGTACCAAGTCCCTAAAGGTCTAAAGGGAGTCCACGAGTCAACATCTCAGAGTTTTAGTTCAGCTACAAAGGTATTGGTATGGTTGTATACTTGTTTTGATGGTTACTTTTGGTCATGATATGGTGTATGCTTGAGGGATACATGGTATGGTTAATTTGATACTTGGATATGGTATATCTCAGTTGCTTGGTTAAGTGAGGAGCACTCTTATATATGGTTCAGTGTATGGCATGGTTCATATAGTTCATATATTTTAGTTGATTGTACATGGTTGAGGCATATTCATTTCATACAATGGAATATGCAATAGGGACATGCATTGATTCTTTGAGATACTTCATTGATGATATGGTACATATCTTCATATGGTTGATGGTGTGGTATATGGTACAATTTACACATGGTTGATTCTCTAGTTCATGATTCACTATTCCTTATTGATGTATATTTGGTTCATGATTGATGTATGAGACAATATGTATGTTGGTATACATTTGATGTATGGTATGGTACATGTTTAGTTGGTTGATGAGAAGATATAGGTTGATGAGACAGTGATAGAGACAATGACAGTGACATAGACAATGATTATGACAGAGACAGTGGTAGAGACAGAGTCACAGAGGAAGTGGCAGTGACAATAGGAGAGTTTTTGATAGTGACATTTGGTATACACTTATATTTCAGGGTGGTAGGATGGGGCAAGGATAGGTGTTTGTAGCCGCCTTCCTATTGGAGCCAGTGAACTCAGGGGGTTGTAGCCTCCTTCTGGTTGGAGCCAGAGAATTCAAGGAGTTATATATTCCTTCAGGTTGGATCCTGAGAATAAGGGGTTGGATTCTCTTTCGATTTGTAGCTGGAGAATCATGAAATTTTTGCTTCTAATGAATGTAATTTTTTTACATATAAGAAAGGCATTCCGTGGTTTTCTCCCATTTGTCTTTCTGGCTAAATTATGGTGTACTTTGTATCTATTGTGATGTGATGTTATTAATGATTATACTACTGATAATATATTGAATTCTAATGATAAACTATTGAATATTGTTGAAGAATATACTATGGTTAAAAGTACTAAAATTTATCATTACTAATTCATCCCGCCTCTTAGTAATCCAACAATTGGTATCAGAGCAGGTCCTTCATGAAATAGTCTAATCATTGGAAGGAGATAATGGATTACACTAATATTTGGGTACCATAGCTTGATGGTGATAAATATTCCTTATGGAGCAGACGAATGAAAACATATGTGCATGCATAAGGATTTGACGTGTGGCGAGCAGAAAGCACCAACCACTCCTCTAACAGATAAGGATGGAAAGAAACTTGAAGATAATGGTGCAAGAGCCAAATATGCCATATTGAATGGTTTTAATGAATCAATATACACCAAGGTTTTCAACTTTGAATCCGAAAAAGAAATATGGGACAAATTGAATAATATCTATGAAGGAGATGACAAAGTCAAGGAAGCTAAACTTCAAACCTTTAGATCCAAGTTCGAACAATTGAATATGAATGAAGATGAAAACATAACAACTTAATTTCTATGAGTCGATGGAATAGTGATCAGTATAAAAGGTTTGGGAGAAGAGATGAAGGAACAGGTCATTGTTAAGAAGGAACTAAGATCTCTACCAATGCGATTTGACTCAAATATTTCATCTCTAGAAGAAAGAGTGGACCTAACTACAATGGCCATGGATGGATTACATGGGATACTGACTTCCTATGAAATGAGGATAGAGAACGATAATCCGACCATGAAGGAAGAAACATTCAAGGCATCCAATAAGAAAAAGAATAAAGATAAACAAAATCCAAAATTAGACTATAGCTGAAATGATGATTCAAAGGAATATGAAGAGGTGGTTAACTTTGTAAGAAGGATGAAAAGGTGTGCTTCTATTGAAGTGTTTTAATTGTGATGGTTTTGGTCATTTTGCTAATAAATGTACCTATAGTAAAAATAAAGGTAATGAAGAATATTACTCTAAAAAGAAAAAAAACAAATCCAAAAGGGTAGAAGAAACAAAAATAATTTTTTTAAGAAAAGTCTCTGCACCAAGGAAGAAAACTCCTCATCCAACGAAGATGAAGTCAGTGATAGTGATACATAAAGGATACTATTCATGGAAATAGATGACTCTGACAAAGAAGGCTCTGAAGAATAATGTGAAGAGGAAGAATTCGATTACAGGGAAGAATTTATGTGTGCCATAGAAGCTCTAAAGAAGGAAAAGAAGAAAAACAAGTCACTCCAGAAAGAACTAAAGAAGAAATAAGAATTTCAGAACTCCAAAGAAGTTGAAAAGACGAACACGAAGATAAAAATAAAGGTGTAAGAAGACAATAATATTAAGAATCACTCAAAGGGAAGTTATTTGAAAAGGACATGATCATTGAAGGGTTAGAAATAGAGATAGTAACTCTAAGAAAAAATCTTTAGAAGAAGGGCATGCTACAAAACAACATCGGGATACTGGATAATATCATTAACAGTTAAAGACCTTACTACAATAGATATGTATTAGGGTACATTCAGACACGGACAGGGAAAGGTTCAAGATCCAAAACAACAGAGAAAGAAGTAGAACCAAGAAGCTATGTAGAAATCGTCAGAGGTCCCTCTAAGAAAGAAGAAGGCATGAAGACTCAAGCAGAATATTACAGAGACACTACACCACCTAGAAAATTCAGAAGTTAGTATCAACAACAATCATCTATAGAAAGACCTCAAGAAGAAGAAGGATTTAGAAGAGCGGCACTATTTAGAAGATATTCCACTCCCAGGTATCAAACTATTTTTCTTGGTTCATGTTATTCATGTAATAATTTTTGGCACAAAGTTGTGAATTGTAGAGCCAATACCAAGAACAAAAGAACCGATGAAGGCTATACAAGAAATAGTTATCCAAGAAGATATCATGAAGCACATAATATAAGCTACACCAGATTTCTATCATTGAGTGATGTGGTAGAATGCTACAAGTGAAACAAATTTGGACATATGGATAAATATTGTAGACTCACTATTCCTCCAACGGAAGAAAAGAAGAATATCAACAATCATGAACCACAAAGGATATGGATAAGAAAGCAGGATCAATTCAAAACTGTAGAATCCAATCTTTCTCTACTATCAACACAAGAAACATGGATGGTATGTTGACATTGGATTCTCAAAGAATATGACAGGTGATAAAGATAGGTTTCCTACATTGAATAAGGAAAGAGATGGATCATTTTCATTTGGGAATGACAACTCATCCATAATTATTGGAAAGGGAACAGTCAAGCTTGGAAGTAAAGATGTCACGAAAGAAAATGTTTTACTAGTCGAAGACATGAAACAAAATCCGCTAAGTGTAATTCAAATGTGTGATCAAGGACACATAATTGTGTTTGACGCAAAGAAGTGCGAGATAAGGAAAGAAAAATCAAGAAAATTGGTGGCTACAATTGTAATAACTCCAAGAAACATATATATTTTAAATGAAATAGGAAAGGAAAGATGTTTCTTAGGAAAGGACAATGAAATTTGGCTCTGGAACAGAAGAATGTGTCACATAAATTTTGATAATATTGTCAAAGTTAGAAAAAAGGAAAGAGTAAGAGAAATTCCCAAGATATCGAAGCCAACAAACATTATGTGCAAGCATTGTCTACAAGGAAAACATACCAAGACAAAGTTCAAGTCAAAGGAGTATTCCAAAAAAAACCCATTGGAGATTATGCATATTGATCTTGTTGGACCAATAAGAAAGAAATGATTGAAAGGTGAACAATATTTCATGCTATTGGTTCATGACTACACAAGAATGACTGCAATTTTATTTCTAAACAAGAATTCAGAGAAATTCAAAAACTTCAAGACATACAAAAGATGGTTGAAACTGAGACAGAGTTGAAAATCAAGTGCTTGAGATTAGACAATGGAGGAGAATCTAAATCAAAGTATTTCATGGAATTATACAGCGAGCATGGGGTAAAGAGGAAATTATCAATAGCTAGGACACCTAAGCAAGATGAAGTTGTTGAAAGGAAGAGCATAACAGTATAGGAAATGGCCAGAACAATGTTAATGGATTCCAAGTTGACATATGTCTTTTGGGTACAAGCAATGCATATAGTAGTTCCCATTCATAACTAAAGAATGATAAAAAAATAACAGTGATAAGACTCCATACGAGCTATGGAAAGGAATACCAGCAAATGTGAATCACTTCATGGTTTTCGAAAGAAAATGCTACATCAAAAGAGAAGATGGAAAAATTGGAAAATTTGATTCTCGAGTTGATAAAGGCGTACTGGTTGGGTACTCAAGAAAAAGGAAAGTATACAAATGTTTCAATCTAAGACTCAACAGAATAGTAGAAATCATCAATGTGATGATTTATGAGAAAGGCAGACGAAATATAAAATAAAGTAGTGAAGATTCAGTGGAACAGTATAACGAAGAATATTTGAAAGAAGAAGAAGTAGATGAAGAATCAAATGAAGAAGAAGAACAGCCAGAAGCAGAGAAAGAACAATAGGATGTTCAAGTACCTCCAAAGACACCTTGCAGACAAGTGCATACAAATCATCCATCAGAACAGATCATTGGAAATAAATGCGGGAGTTGAAACCAGAAGAGGAATCTGTTCACCAAAACAACCACACCTAGCACTACTATCTACTAATGAGTCGAGCAGTTTTGAAGAAGCCAACAAGGATGAAAACTGGATCAAAGCTATGGATGAAGAGTTAGATCAGATAGAAAATAATGACACATGTGAACTGGTTCCAAGAACAAAGAATAAGAACACCATTGGTACAAATGGGTCTTGAGAAACAAGTTGAATGAGGATGGGCAGATTACCAGGAACAAAGAAAGATTGGTATGCAAAGGATATGCTTAGGTTGAAGGTATATAATTTGAATAGACATTTTCCCCAGTTGTTAGAATGGAATAAATCAGACTAATCTTGAATTATGCATGTTCCAAAAATATTAAAGTATATCAATTGGACGTGAAATAAACATTCCTAAATGGATATCTAGAGGAATAAGTCTACATTGAGAAGCCAAAACAATTTCAACTGTCAGAGAAGGAAAATTATGTTTCCAAGTTGAAGAAGGATTTATATGGTCTCAAGCAAGCCCATAGAGTGTGGTATTCAATACTGGATAGATACCTATAGAAACAAGAGTTCAATAAAGGAAATGCAGACAACAATCTCTACATAAAGGTAAATCAAGATAGGATCTTGATAATTGAAGTTTATGTTGATGATATTATCTTTGGAAGTGATGATGACATGATGAGTTAGAAATTTTCCAAAGACATGCAGAATGAATTCGAGATGTCTTTAATTGGAGATTTGTATTTCTTTTTGGGTCTCCAGATATGACAGATAAACAAAGGTATCTTTATCTCTCAGTCTCAGACCAAGTATATCATAGAAATGTTGAAAAAGTTTGGAATGAAAGATTGCAAACCAGTCAATACTCCTATGCAGACTAGTTGTCAGTTAAGTAAGGATGTTGATTATAAAGATGCAGATCAAAGACAGTATAGATCGATGATTGGTATCTTACTCTATGTAACAACTTCCAGACCGAATGTGATGTAGGTAGTTAAAAAGGTTGCAAGGTTTCAAGCAGTGCCAAAGGAATCACAGGTTATGGCAGTAAAGAGGATATTAAGATACCTCAAAGGTACAAAAGAGTTTGGATAATGGTATCCAAAAGGGGAAGATTTATCTCTTTTCACCTACACAGATGCATATTGGGAAGGTTTCATTGATTATAGAAGAAGTACAAGTGGGGAAATTTTCTACTTGGGTGAGTGTTTGGTATCATTGTTAAGAAAGAAACAATCATCATTATCTTTGTCTTCAACAAAAGTAGAATACATTACAACAACAACATGTTGTACTCAAGTACTTTGGATGAAGAAAACTTTGTAGGATATACAAGTAAAGCGTGATGAGCCCATTTCAATACTTTGTGACAACATCAATGCCATTAGTATATCTAAGAATCCAGTGATGCATTCTAAGACAAATCACATTCCGATCAAGTATCACTTTCTACGGGAGCATGATACATACAATAACATCAAGCTAGAGTATGTTGGGACACAAGAGAAGATTGCAAATATCTTCACCAAACCTCTTGCAAGGGAAAATTTTAAGTATTTGCGACAAAATCTTGGAGTAGTTTCTTCTCCACAATGATTCACATGACATCAAGCTTAATAGAACAAGGGGACAAAAACAAAATTCTTGAAAAATTTCAAGTAAAGAACCTTTTGAAATATTTTCATATACATCATAAAGTTACACGAGGAAGCACCATGAATATAAAAGGCAGTAGAGATAGGAGAGGCATGTAGATAGGGAGAGCAACCCAAAGAGGAGGAATACCCTTTTCCATTGATGTCAAAGGGGGAGAGATAGAGCAAGGAATGGATACAGAAAGAAAGAATCATGAAGAGAGAGGGAGAAATGGTGACCGTGGGAGAATGGGCATAAGTATTATCATGCCTAAGTATTTCCATCAATGTCAAAGGGGGAGATTGTTGATCGTTTCATTGTCATTGATGTCAATCCATGAAGAAGCCCTGATGGTGTGGTTTTGGTACCCAAAGTTGAATGAGGAATATGGAAATTATGGAAAAATTAAATACATGGAAGACACTCATACATGGATATTACTCGTCATGCTATTTCCAGTGATATGTGGAATGCCACGTAGTTCCTCACGGTTAGGGAGATATGGCCTTGAGAAGTTTGTAATCCCTTAAGAGTGGTAAAGAAGCCCCTAGTTGGTTACAAGTCCTTAATTTAAGGGAAAAGTTTTTATAACAAGAAAAATCTATAAGCCCTAACTTAAGGAGAGGATTTACCTAGCAAAAGTATAAATATACCTCAAGGAGTCATTCAAAAGTACACTCACACACTCATTCATTTATTATCTATCTTGTGAACTAGTGATCTTTTGCTAAGGTTGTGAGAACATTTTTTTGAGGTAGAAAAGGAGGGTCGAAGGTGAAATTCTCAGGGTTTAAACAAACCCTAGTTTCGGAGGTATCCTCGAGCTATAGGCCAACAGGGTGTGGATGTATGCAGGTTGTAGTGGAGGAAAGTGTAAATATTTGTGGGTTGTAGAAGAGAAATTTGTGTATCTGTGAAAAGCTTATGAAAGTTTGAGTAGATGTTGATACCAGGTCCATAAACGTATGAAGGGAGTCCAAAATTCAACATCTCAAATTTTCAGGTCAACTACAAAGCTATCGGTATGGTTGTATACTTTTTTTATGGTTGCTTTTGGTCATGATATGGTGTATTCTTGATGTATACTTGGTATGGTTAGTTTGGTACTTGGATATGGTATATCTTGGTTGCTTGGTTGAGTGAGGAGAAATATTATATCTGTTTCAGGTTGTGACATGGTTCTTGTTGGTCCTAAAGTCTGCACCTGACTGCTAAAGGGAAAATCTAGGCCACCTATTAGTTTAGAATGATTGTTTCTTTTAATTTTTTGCTGGTTGGTCAGAGGTTTTTTCTACCAAGAAAAAAACAAGATTGGGTTGGAAAAATGATATGGATCAAGGTCCTCCTTGGATGGTGGCACACTAATGACAGACCAGTGAAATAATAGAAAACAAAGGGAAACAATAGACTACTCAATGAATAATTTGCTGCAAGAAGTTCAATACTTAAAATATCATTTCAAGACATTAAACATGTATCAAAAACACAATTACTCCCACAGGTTGCAATAAAAAAAAACCTTCACCAAAGCATTATTTGTTTGACAGGTTGCATATCAGTGAAAATAAGTTATACAATAGCTGAAAGGAAAGGAAATATACTTTTCACAAATCAAAAACTGTATTCAAGATAAGAAAAAAAACACATGAATATTTGAACGAAACATTGTCATCAAGAGTATGTTCACCAGGTAGATAGCTTTAATCAATGCATAGAACGGGTCCAACCAGTCTGATGTAGTGTTATTATTTCCCAAACATATGACCCTCAAAGAATTCAAACACCCCCCATTTAATAGAGTTGCAGAGGTTCTCATCCTTAGGGGATTGAGACCTAATGTTAGGTATATGTTTGTAGAAAACATTATTAACTTCACTAAGACACTAGACTTAATAAGCAAGAGTGGTTCTTATCACACACAGAAGACCACTCTTGTATCTAATCTAAGAAAATAATGGAATTAATCAACTAAAATCTACTACTGTCTCTAAGACAAAACTGATGCATGCGCTGAAGGAACTGAATTGGCAGAAAATAGGCCTCGAAGTGACAGAATAGAGCTCTGTGTTGAGTAATGGAATGCCTGCGAGCTGTTGGAGGCCACTGGAGACAACTAGCTGCAAGAGAAGATATCTTCTTGAGGAAGAGGTAGTCTGCTAAAGTGTTCTGGAACCAATCTGCGTCAAACTATGACTAGGACTTAACTCTTCGTCGGTGTTTAAGATTTTAGAATCTAAGCACACTCTGTCTCGATTGCAACTGACCCTTATCCCCACTTTCACTATGATGACCTAGCCATGAACATGAAGACATGGAGGCGAGCGTCCAATAGGAAAACAAGATGTGTGGAGGTGATAGGTGATATGGGGAGTAGTCGGGGAGAACAGGTGGCGAAAGTTGAGCGGTAGCAGTAGTGTGAGTGGAGGTAACATGGTGACCTGATGCCATATAAGCACGTGATTGAAGAAGTTGTCGATGGTGTTTTGGGTCCACACCACCTTTGGGCCCGCAATCCCCCACAAGATGCCACGTACCTTTCCAACAATACCATGGTTCCAGTTATGGGACCGCTTTGGAAAATTAATCTTCGAGCAGTTTACATCCCCGCAATGCAGTGTGTTCATCGATCGTGCCACAATTTGTGATCTGGGTGATATTCCTTCCTTACCTGCTGCAAGGATCAACGGTGTTGGTTTATTTGAGATCGACAATCTACAATTATTTCGGGAGTTTAGGCTTTGGGCCTTTTAAATGCAAAGTTCTTGCCATCCTCCAGAGTGTCATACTCCCAAAGTGAGAGATCTACCTCCACATTTCATCTGGATATGGACGGTCCAAATTCACTTTGGGGCTTCAAGCTTCAGGATTTTTCATCTCCTTGCTCGTGCAATCCTTCGAAGTGTCGTATATTCAAAGAGGGAGATCTTTCGTCGCGTGTACTTGTTGATGGATGATCCAGATTCACTTCGGGACTTCAGGTGTTCGGGCTTTGGGAGTTTCTGAATGTTGTGCTTGGAAATATCCTGGAGTGTTATTTCTCTGAAGTAAAATATCTTCCCTCGGTGTGTCCTCGTTGGTGGATGATCCATATATTCTTTGAGACTTCGGGTGTTCGGGCTTCGGGATTTTTTAAATGTTACGCCTGGAAATCTCCCGAAGCGACAACGTTGCGAACTAACATGGTGGCCTGATGTCATATGATGTCACGGTTGTTGATGTGTCATGGAAAGAAGGGTGACACGTGTCACATGGAAATGTGTGAATGTCACAACCAAATGACCTGGAATGAGTGCCACGTGTCATGACTGATGAGTGTGCCACATGTCATGATTGATGAGTCCGCCACATTTCATGACTGATGAGTGTGCCATGTGTCATGACTAATGAGTGTCATGTGCTTCGGCACTTCATTCTTCGAGATTTTTAGATTGTGAGGCATGAGGTTCTCCCGAAGTAGTACGGGCCCGAAGTGACGTGGCAGTCTCTTGTTACTTCAAGACTTCAACAATTCGACAGTTCAGGAGTTTATGAATGTTGTGCTCAAAAATATCTCGTAGTGTTGATTCTCTAAAGTGAAGGATATGCCTCCACGTGTCCTCACTGATGGATGGTCCAGATTCACTTTGGCACTTCGTGACTTCAGCTCTTCAAAACTTCTGCTCTTCGGCTCTTCGAGACTTTGTCTCTTCAAGACTTCAGGTAATTCTTGATGTTAAACCCCACGCGATTCTGGAACCCTGAATGGACGAGAACCCTTAATCTGATTGTCCTGATGGATCTCCATCGTAGAAAGTTAACCTGTCTGTTTCCACAGTCTAAGCCTAAAATTGGCCGCTCTGGATTGTTGCGTCATGTGCACAGGAATTTCCTGTGCATATAAAAGGCTTGGTCGACTTGTTGTGAGCTCAATCAATGGCAAACATGATTAAAAGAATTCCAAACTAAATACAACATGTAATTTTCCTTCAAGAATCAATAGAAACAGAAAGTGAAAAGACTCCATCGAGAAAGAAATGAATAAGAACCAAGTCACTCAGAAATGGGAAACTGACTTAACCAACCAAAAGAGGAAAAATTGATGAAGGCATAGAGAAAAGAGAGGGAGAGGCAGGGGTGTAGACCTAGGTTACAACATTGGCTCCAACTTGGGATACCTCATCCTTGTGAGGTGATAATAACTCTAGATCGGTGCCTTGAGATTAAATAATTACTCTTACCTTCCATTTCTTACCATTTTTTCTGTCTTCCAGCCCTGTGTATCTGTTAATGTCCCTCGTCCATGCATTTTATTGAACTGGAAAACTGAGACAACACCCCAATGCCTTGTTGGGCTATGGAGTCTTTACTAAAACTTGAAACTGCATATAAACCCTAGTGCCTTGTTGGGCTATGGAGTCCCTTATTCAAACAAGCTACTGAAAACCAACACACTGAAAAAAAATCTACGAACTAAAAATTAAATGTGCTCAAACTATGAGCTTATTCTCCTACTTCCTACTTTATTTAGTTGAAAACCAACTCAATCATGTGTAATTCCATTTCCAATGAAAACAAGAAACCATATGACTGAGAAACATAACTTCGGTGATGTCACTATTTAGAATAATCCAAAGAGGATATATCAAATGAAACAAAAATTCGCCAGGCATCTGGTACTTACAGTTGCAAATGATGATCATGATGAAACTTCCAACCTTTGGGATTTTGGAAAAATAGAATCCATCCATCTCACTATTGGATATTGAAACTCGTAAAAATCCTCCAACTTGTTGAGAGGAAAAAGTTGTTGCTATGTAAGATATGCATTATAGACAAGACTGAGTTGCTCATGTCCTCGTTGAAAAGGCTCATGAAACTCGTGTGATTCACAACCACAAAGGGAAGAAAAATAATCCTAATGTTTCTCATCTTGTTGTTTGAAATGAATGGGTATGTCTTCTGCATGGCTAGTTTTTCCTCGTTCTAGCTCCAGAATGTCATCTTCAGAATTATAGATTTCCTGTTTCTCAACAATTTTAGAAGGAAGGGGAAAAACTTGCTCTTGACCTTCAACATCACTTTCCTCATAGTTATTCAAATCTTTATGAGAACATAGAACAATAGATGTATTATAACAACGACTGTCTGAGTCACCTAGAATAATGTAAGATGTATCCAAAGCCTTGTTATCATCAATTTCATCATTAATGTAATTCCCAACATCATATTTTTGAGGCATATACTCAGTATATGATCTTGTTTGTTTGGTACTTTGTTTATGCACTTCATTGATGATATCTTATGTTACATGGTGTATGGCATGATTGAGACATGTCATGAGTGATATGGTATATGGTTGAGGCACATGGTTTGAGGAGAATCTTGGATATTGGGTACATTGTTTGCGATACATTTTTGGTATATGTATGAGGAATTCCTTGGTGAAATTGATGCATGGTGAGATACATAGTTGATGCATGATATGGTGTTGGCACATGGTATGGAACAGGCTTAGGTTGATGTGTTATTTGGTACATGGTATGGTACAGGTTTTGGTACATGATTGATGAATTCTTTGGAACAGGTTTGGTACATGATTTGGTATAGGTTTGGTAAATGATATGGTATAGGTTTGGTAACTGGTTGAGACACATATATTGTTATGGTATGTTGGTGATATTGGTACATGCTTGGTAGATGCATGTGTTGGTGATGTTGAGAATCTGGGTGAGAGGTGTTCTTGGTGATCGTGGGTCTGGTTTCATTGATGTTGAGTATCAGTGACAGTGAGAGGTTATTGTGATAGGTTGATGTGATAGGTTGACAGTTACTAGTTGATGTGATAGTGGCAGTGACAATGACAGTGACAGTGACAATGAAAGTGACAGTAGCAGTGACAGTCAGATTGAAAGTGACAGTGGCAATGATTTTTATAGTGACAGTTTGTTCTACACTTATATTTCATGGCGGTAGGACAGGGAAAGGAAAGGGGGGCATAGCCTACTTCCAATTGGTGTCGAAGAACACGGGGAGTTGGAGCTTCCTTCTGGTTGGAGCCTAAGAATTAGGGGGTTGTAGCCTCCTTTTGGTTGGAGCCAGAGAATTCAGGGAGTTGTAGCTTCCTTCAGGTTGGAGCATGTAAATAGGGGGTCGTAGCCTCCTTCTAATTGATGTTGGAGAATTAGTAAGTTGGTGCTTCCAATGAATGTATTATTTGATACATAAGAAAGCATTATGTGGTTTTCTCCCATTTGGGTTTCCACGTAAATTCGAGTGTATTGTGTACTTGATGTGATGTTGTTGATGTGATGTTTCTTATGTTTATATGTTCATGATATATTGATGATATACTAATGATATATGGTTTATCAAGTTGAATTTTGTATATTGTGGTTAAATGTGGTAAAAGTGATCATATTGATTCACCCCCCCCCCCCCCCCCCTCCCCTCAGTATTCCAAAAATTGGTATCAGAGCGGGTACTTTAAGAAAATAGTTTAACCACTCAAAGGAATATCATGGATTACACTCACAATGTAGCACCAATATTTAATGGTCAGAATGGTCTGGACTATGTTAAGAACCAAACATCAATATAGCATAGAAAAACCTCAGGAAAAGTACTCAAC
>ML791583.1:90659-106495 GCA_009831015.1 Picea engelmannii | reverse complement strand
GAGCATATAGAAGGTCCACCTTAGTCTTTGTGTGTGCAGGAGATGGCCAGGATTGACAAATCCAGTGAACAACATAGTAATATTACACATAACTTGCAGCCAATCAGAACATGTTGTTTGTGCTCGGAACGCACGCAGTGACAGGATCGATCTTCAACGGTGAATATATGTCCTCCATCTCCAGATCAACGATTCTATGGTGTTTGATTAAAAATCATGAAGATATGCATTTTTTCACTGAGCGCCTAAGGCCTGCGCTTATCTCCATCAGTAGAATATTCCATATCCAGATCAACGGTCCTCGTTGCATTTCAGACACCCCCCCAAACCGATCTACCTTTAACAGGGAGGGGGATCGAGAATGGTGGTTTCCCCATGCTCAGGCCCACCTAATGTGGTGCCTCCTCATGGTTTTGGACCCCCACCTCTCTAATTCACTTACTTCCTACCCCCCCCCCCTCCGGAATCCTACCATATTGCCTCCCGATACCGCCCCTCTCACTACATGCCATCTATCCTCCACACACCTCCAATCACTAATACCACTCCTCCTCTCCTCATGACACATGTCCCCCACTCACACTCCACTCTCCATCCACCTATACACTCAAACTCCTGATACCTTCCTCGCATCACCTATCACCACTTTCCACCTGCCCACTCATCCCATCTCCTTATTGGATGCCCACCTCCACGTCCTCTTGTTCATAACCAGTTATAGGTGGCAGTTATCGGGGTCAACACATCCAGTCATCTCCAGTGGCCTCAGACAGCCCATAGGCACACCAATGCTTGACACGTCACTCATGTATGCCACTCTGAGTCTATTTCTTCCAACTCAGATCATCCAGCACATGCATCAGTTCTGTTTCAAAGACAGTAGTAATTTTAGTTGATCAATTCTAGCATTTTCTTAGATTATATTTTAAAAGTGGTATTTTGTGTGTGATAAGAAACACTTTTGTTTGTTAATTCCAGTGTGGAGTTTGGATGTTGAAATCCATGCAATATCAGTTAGATTAATGAGTCTTTCCTACAGTCAGTTAATGAGAATTAGGCATCAGTCCCCTAAGGACGAGAACATCTACAACTCTGTTAAATAGGGAGTCTTTGAATGTTTCAAAGGGTCCGATTTTGGGGAGAGGAAATCAATATATCAGCTTGACTGGACTTGTTTTTCATATGGATAAAATTCTCTACCTAGTGAACATGCTTTTGATGACAGTGTTTGTTTTCTAATCTATCATTGTGTTTTTTATCATGAACACAATCTTGATTTGTGCTAAGTGTTTTTATTTCCTTTTCAGTTATTGTATAACTTGGTGTTATAACCCTAAATTGCACCAGACATGCATACCTGGCATCAGCCATCCTACTTGTTGTCTTTTCCAAGCCATCACTGAATAGCTCTTCTAAAAACCATTGTTTTGAAGGTGTACGTGCCCTACACCACTACTGCCCACGTACACACGCTTGTTGCATCACTACAGCTCGCGTACACTCACAAAAAATCATGAAAAATAAAAATTGAAAAGGGATACAGGTTTCTGGGTTGTTACTTAATCAATTGACCGCCCATAGCCAGTCACCCCAACCATTACTATCTCTTTTGGCCTATAAAAGAAGGTGTTGGGGCCCCATTTTAGAAATAAGCACAAGAGCATAGAAACTCTGCCCATTTCAATATTCCCCCATTGCCCCAATATTTTGCAACCACATTATGAGTTGAGCCAGAATGCCATCTTCCTCTGCAAATTCTGTCCATTTCCTTAGATAGAACTGAAGAGGAGAAGAACACGTGGAAGCAATTGATGCATGGTGAAGATGATCCTAGGACCAATTTCAAGGAGCAGTGTCGGTCTCATGTTGTAAATGACTTTTGTGAGATTAATATAAAGCAGTACTTTTTCCATCTCGCCAAATGACATCTTAAATATTTATGTTTTGTTTACATTTTTTGATTATGATGTCCAACCCACTAATCCATACATAGAATGCATGCTTGTAGTTTCTTGTTTGTCTTTTGGTGAATGCAAGTCAGCCTTGGGAGGAGACTTGCAGTCAGTAAACAACCGAGTGCAAAGGGATCGACACCGGACGCAGAGTTTAAGGTATGCCTACTGGATCCCTATACTTTGTATTTTATGTATGATTGTGGGATAATGTCGAGATAGTTGATAAAAAGTAGGAGAATTTAGACAGTTAGCTCTGCCTACATTTTAGAAACCTAGTGTAGTCCATAGAGGGGTTTTCCCGCTATATCACTTAGCTTTATTAACATGCAACCTTTGATTACAACTATGTCTTGATGAAGCCTTGTTTTTCTTGCAATCTGTGGGAGTGATTATGTTATGATACATGTTTCATGATTGAAATAATATTTTATGCATCAGACTTATTATAGCAAATTACTCATTGAGTGGTGTGTTGTTTCCTTGATTTTACCTTTGTTTTTTAATGTATGTCATTCATGTGCCACCAGCCAAGGAGGACCCTTATCCTTGTCTTTTTCAAAACCCAACCTTGATCTTGTATTGGTAAAACCAACCCTCTAATTGACCCACAAAATTCAAAGAATAATCATTTTAAACTGATAGGTGGCCTAGCTCTTCCCTTTAGCATTCAAGTGCAGACCTTAGGACCAACATCTTATGGCGTCATTTCCGGGGAACAAAGTAATGAAATATATTTCCCTAGGAAAATGACATTGATTAGCTCTGATCTTTGATGGTGAACAAAGAGCAAACTCAGATATAATGCCATCTTTCACCTGGTGACTCCACTGAGTAAAATTTAAAGAAAAAAAAATACTTTCATCCAAAAAAGGATTCAACGTATCCAAATCTGAAAATAGAAAAGCCAAGAAGGCTCATTCTAACCCAGATAATCACACAGCAACCTCTGATCCAGAAAGGCAACTAAGAAAATCCATCCTATCCCAGAGATATACCGCCCCCCTCAAGGGAAAAGCTTCACACCAAGAGCCTGCGTCTAATCACAAGCAGTTTTAATTTGCTAGCCTTGAGAATCATAATTCCAAAGAATCTCAAACATCTCCAACTCCTGATTCTACCTCATCATCCATTCCTGCATCCACCCCTATATCTCCCATAAATTTGCAGATTTCTATTTTTCAAGCTATGGTTGTTAACAGTATGGATGTCATTATCTCTGCCATATATGCACCCCTAGTGATTCTTGTAGGCTTACATGCATTCCCAACCACAAATTACATGAAATATTTACCAAGGTATAATGGGTAAGGTGAGTTAACTGTTGAGGAACATCTGGTATCATTTTACAACTTTGGAGATAATTTTAACATTAATTATGCAGATGTATGGATGAGGTTGTTTGTGAAGAGTCTAGATGGGGAAGTAAGAAATTGGTTCAGGGGTCTTCCTCCAGCCTCCATTGCAGATATTGAGGTGTTGGAAAAATCTTTCATAAATCAATGGGGAGATATGAGAGATTATGTCTACTACATCACTGAGTTTGGGGCCCTTAAGAAAAATAATGGTGAACATATTTCAGATTTCACCAAGAGATTCAATAAGATGTATGGTAGAATTCCATATGAGATTAAACCAACTAAATCCTCTGCCAATATCACTTATGCCAATGAATTTGATGCAGAGTTGTCCCTCCTCCTGAGAGAGAGAAGATCAACCACATTGTTTTCCATGCAGGAAGTAGCCATTGAGGTTGAATCTAATATTTTGGCATCAGACAAATTAAATACCAGATCTGATAAAGATAAGAAAAAATAGAGAGAGGATTCCCATTCTTCCTCTAACTCAGCCACATCTGATCCAAAACTTGATGAAATGACCAAAACTTTAAAGGATCTGACTTCTAAAATAGCTAAGATGAAGTCGGAATCTAAACATCCAAACAGAGATTTTCAAGGGGCTGGTAATAGAAATCAAAATCAATTCAGAAGGACTAATGATGCCCCTCAAATAATGCAGAGAGAAAGGAGAAATGTTTATGATCAAAGGGTAGTGCCTCCTTTCCAAAATAAACAGATTGAGGAGATGGATGCAGACAGTGATGATGTGGATGATATTGTTGTGCTCTTCAATGAAACATAATATTATACCATCCATTTAACACAGTAATAATATGAGGTAGCACAACTATCAAATTAGTTCGACAGTCGGACAGGGGAGGAGGGATTTATTGAAGGCCAACCCAAGAAGAAATAAGATTTGAGGACGAGAGCATGGGATCCCAAATCCACTACCTCCGATCAAAACAAACAATTTGAAGCTCCTCCCAATCCAACTCCAAGTAAAGGTATGTCATCTAAAACTTATCCACCTCCCTCACCTAAACATGCAGCCCCTGGAATAAATTAATTTGATAGGCCACCAACCTATTTCGTCCTAGAAAATGAGTTGAGAAAGGTCAAGATCCCTATGCCTTTGATAGAATTGATGCAGAACGAACCTTTCAAAAAATCTATCATGAAATTTTTGTAGCCAACTTCTTCTAGTGTATCTTCTGATGTAATAAGTTTGCAGGATGAAACCCCAACCATTACTGTGGGTCCACACAATGAGGATGGATATGATGGTTCTCATCCATTCTATATATCTTTGAATTTCCATGATAAGATCCTCCATAACTGTCTTATGGAATCAGGAGCCTCTCACAATGTCATGCCCAAAGTTGTTATGGAAGATCTAGGTCTGGAGATCACAAAACCTTACCAGGACCTGTACTCCTTTGATTCTAAGAAAGTAAAATGTCTCAGACTGATAAAGGATATGGTGGTTTCTTTGGCACATTTACCCATGAAGAGTGTAGTGATGGAAATTGTGGTGGCTGACATTCCCCCAAAGTTTGGTATTCTCTTATCTAGGACTTGGGATAAAAAGGTTGGAGGGTCATTGCAAATGGACCTCACTTATGCCACCATCCCTTTGTTTGGAGGAGAACATAGGAGGCTATATAGAGAGGTAAGGTTATCCTACATTGTCAGTAACCATCAGAACCCAATAAATCACCCAATTTATGTTGTTGAGGATGATATTGGATCATCTTTATTTCATTTAAATGATAATGAACCTGAAATATCAGTTAATCAATACAAATATCATCCATTGATTGGTTAGCAAAACAAAGTATGGAATTTAGATGGATCTTCATCAAAGGAAGGATCAGGTGCAGGCATACTCCTCATTTCCCCTTCAGAAGAAGTAATGACCTCTCTTATAAGCTGGAGTTTGAAACTACTAATAACGTATTTGAATATGAAGCTCTGGTGTTGGGATTGAGGGTTTCCCAAGACATGGCCATTGATTGTCTAGTAGTTTTTCGTGATTCTGAGTTAATCATCAATCAAGTAAAGAACATTTATCAGGATAAACAACAGAGGCTTAAGAAATACAAAAATGAGGTATGGGATTTGATCGATAATTTCTTACTATAATTGATCATATCTTTCATTCACAGAGAACATAATTAGAAAGCAGATTATCTGGCCTTAGTTTCCATCACTTTCAGGCCTCCCATTGGCCCAAATATCAAATATCAGGTAGAAATCAGGCATAGGAAAGCCATACCAGACAACATAAAGAATTGGTAATTCTTCAGTGATGATCTGGAGCTACAGAGCTTCCTACACACCATTCATGAATTCTCCAATATCTCAATTGATTAAAGAAATCAAGAAGGTGAAAATGAGGAATTAGAAGATCAACAAACATCTCATCTGCTGAAGATAGTAGCTTTCATGATATTGTGGAGACAAAAACCAATCACATTCCAAGAGTACTAGTGCCATTGGAAAGGTTGTTTGACAGTAATGATGTTTACAAAGGAGCTTCCATGAAGAATCAAGAAGAACAGATAATAGATTTCAATATTGGGACCATTGAGAATCCCAAGATCATCAAGTTGTCCAAAGCAATAGTTGTAGAAAAAAAGGGCAGGTATGCCAGTCTCATAAAAAAAATTGTTGATGTTTTTGCATGGCCCTATGAATATTTGAAGACATTTAACACTGACATCATCCATAACAAGATCCTTCTAAAGGATGGCTCCAAGCCATTCAAACAGAAGATTCGGGAATTTAATCCCATGTTAATGTCCATAATTGAGAAAGAGCTAAAAATAATGTTGGATGCCAAGATTATTGTAGGATTGAGGTACTCAAACTAGGTGGCCAAATTAGTACTTGTAAGGAAGAAAAATGGGGAGATACGCTTGTGTGTTGATTTAAGAACTCTCAACAAGTGTTCTCTGAAGGACAATTACCCCCTCCCGAATATGGATCATATTTTACATAGGGTGGTAGGTGCACACATAATTTCCTTGTTATATGGATACTTTGGTTATAACCATAGCAGTGAAAAAACAACATTGACCACCCCATGGGGAACATTCATGTATGACAAGATACCATTTGGGATGATGAATGTCAGGGCCACTTTTCAGAGGGCCGTGGACATAGATTTTGTGGGGGAAAAAGGCATATTTATGGTCATTTAATTGGATTACATAACCATTTTCTCCAAGTTTGATGATGAACATTTGCAACATTTGGAGCAGGTTTTCAAAAAATGCAGGAGGTATGGAATATCCCCTAATCCAAGGAAGTATCACTTTGTCGTTCCAGAAGGAAAACTCTTGGGCCACATCATATCAGCAGGAAGTATAAAAATTTATCCAAAGAGGGTTTGTGCCATTCAAAAGATTGAGATCCCAAGAAATATAAAGGTTCTCCAGTATTTCATTGGTAAGATAAACTTCCTCAGACGTTTTGTGCCAAATTTTGTTGAAATTCTGAAGCCTATTACTAACATGTTGAAGAAAGATGTTGTGATTAAATGGTCCTTGGAGGCAAAATCAGCTTTCCAAACAATAACAAGCTTTAGTTGAGTCCCCTGTGTTAGCCAACCATGACTATACCAAATATTTCTTCATCTTCTCCTTTACTTCAGAGGAAACCATTGTTGTTGTACTGCTGCAGAAAAATGAAGAAGGGCATGAGAAGCCAATAGCCTTTTTTAGCAGATCCCTCTGAGATGTCGAGATGATGTATGATATATTATAGAAACAGGCTTATGCACTGGTCAAATCACTCAAAGCCTTCAAGGTTTATGTGATACAGTCTAGCATAACATCCTTTGTTCCTAGAAGCAATGTCAAAGAGATTTTGGTCCACCCAGATAGTGAGGGAAAAAAAGGAAAATGGATTTTCAAACTGTTGGAGTATGACCTGCACATAAATCCCACCAAGCTGATCAAGGGGAAAGGACTGGCTAAATTGCTACCAGAATCAAATTGTAAGGTGCTATAATTGCATCAAATCTTCACCCAATCAGATGCACCCATCATACATTCTGGACAAGACAGCTTACAGGTATTTGAAAACTACTCCTCTTCACCTTGGTATAAAAACATCATATATTTTCTGCAGTGTTTTGAACGTCCACCAGATGTGAAAAAGACAAAGGCCAGGTCTCTCAAATTAAAAGCTGTCAAATTCTGCATCTCAAACTAGAACTTGTATTGGAGAGATCTTGTTGGCATCCTGTTAAAATGCCTTGATGAAAATGAGGCCAAACAGGTCACATTAGAAATTCATAGAGGATTATGTGGAGGACACCAACATTACAAGGCCATAACTATCAAGATCCTAATAGCAGGGTACTATTGGCCCACCCTTTTCTCTTATGTATTTGTTGTTGTCAAGGCCCACAATGAATGTCATATTTTTGTAGGGAAACATAAGTTACTATCACTGCCCCTAAAACCTATCACTACCAGTGGTCCATTTCAGAAATGGGGGTTAGACTTCATAGGAGAGATAAATCCACCCTCCAGTGGGCAGCAGAGGTGGATCCTCACTTCCACCGACTACTTCACCAAGTGGATTGAGGTTGTGCCCACTAGGAATGCCACTGACAAAGTGATCATCAATTTTCTAGAAACTAATATTTTTTCCAAATTTGGTTGCCCCAACAAGCTTGTAACAGACAATGCCCAAGAATTCAAGTCCAAAGCCATGATTGACTTCTTCAGCAGTCATAACATTTCCTTGACACATTCCACACCCTATTACCCTCAGGGGAATGGTTTGTCAGAATCATCAAATAAAACTATCATCAGGATTATCAATACATTACTAGATGAAAACAAGAAATCCTAGGATACTAAACTCAAGTATGCTTTGTGGGCTGACAGAATAAGCACCAAGAGGTCTTTGGGAACCTCGCCATCCCATCTTGTTTATGGCATAGACTTTCTTTTTCCCACTTAGCTTGGTATACCAGTTCAGAAATTCTTACAGGAAGAGATTGAAGAGCCCAATGAAATTCAAAGGAGAATATTCCAGATTATAGAAGTTCAGTAAAGAAGAGAAGCATTGGATCAGAGAACTAAAGCATACCAGAGCAAGATCAAATCATCCTTTGACAAGAAAACCAAGAAGGACATTTTTCAGAAAGGTGACCTGGTCTTGAGGTGGGATGCTAAAAGGGATGACAAGTCCAAGAATGGTAAATTTGACAACCTTTGGTTTGGACCCTTTAAGGTGGTTGAAGTTCTGGACAATAATACATTTATCTTGCACAACCTAGGTGATGCAGAGATCTTTGGAGGCCCAGTAAATGGGCGCTTCCTGAAACACTATTTTGTTTGAGGATGAGGGAGGTCCCTCTTGTACCATAGATGATTTCCTTTTGTTTTTTTATTAGGTAGTTGTATGCGAATAAAGACTTCATAGCCCAACAAAGGCACTGGGGTGTAGTTTCAGTTTTTCATTTCAATAAAATGCATGGTTGAGGCACAGTAGCAGATACACAGGGATGGAAAACAGAAACAAAGGTAAACAATGGAAGGTAATATAAGTTGTTTAATACTAAGGCACCAATCTATGGTTTTCATCACCTCATAGGGATGAGCTATCCCCAATTGGAGCCAATGTTGTTACCTAGGTCTGCACCCCTACCCTTTTTCTCTTCCACCCTATCCATCCATCAATGTTGATTTTTGTTGTTTCTTTTTTAGCTTGTCCTCCATTCTCAGTTTTCATGGCCCATGTCTACTTTTGTGTTTTTCACCATCAATTTTTATTTCTTGAGTGACTATCACATGTTCTGGTTTGAAATTGGAATACTCGTCATCATAAGTTATCACTAACAGAGCATACAACAGGTCCACCTTAGACTTTGTGTGTGCAGGAGATGGCAAGGATTGAAAAATCCTGTGAACATCGCAGTAAGATTCCACAAAACTGGTATCCAATTAGAACATGTCGCTTTTTCTCAAAACGCATGCAATGACAGTATCAATCTTCAACAGTGAATATCCGTCCTCCATCTAAAGATCAATGGTTTTGTGGGGTTCGGGTAAAAAGCATGAAGATATGACATTTTTTCATGGAGTGCCTAAGGCCTGTGCCTATCTCCATCAATGACATCTTCCATCTCCATCTTCCATATCCATATTAACGTGGCACCTCCTCATGGTTTCAGACCTCCCCCTCTCTAATCCTCTTACTGCCTAATCCCCCCCTCCGAAATCCTACCGGATTTCCGCCTGATATTGCCCCTCTCACTGCGCACCATCTATCCTCCACTCACCACTACCACTCCTCCTCTCTTCATGACACATGTCCCCCACTCACACTCCAATATCCATCCACCTATACACTCACACTCTCGATACCTTCCTCGCATCACTTATTACAACTTGTCACCTACCAACTCATCTTATCTCCCTATTGGGCGCTCGCCTCTACATCCGCCTATTCATAACCAATTACAGGTGGTAGTTAGTGGGGTCAACACAGCCAGTCATCTCCAATGAACTCATACATCTCACAGGCATACCAATGCTCAACATGTCACTCATGTCTACCACTCCAAGTCTATTTATACAAACTCAGCTAATCAAACGCATGCATCAATTTTGTGTCAGAGAAAATAGTATTTTTAGTTGATCGATTCCATCATTTTCTTAGATTAGATTTTAAAAGTGGTCTTCTCTGTGTGATAAGAACCACTTTTGTTGGTTAAGTCCAATGTGGATTTTGCATGTTGAACTCCATGCAATGTCAGTTAGATTAATGAGTCTGTCCTACAATCAGTTAATGAGAATTAGGCCTCAGTCCCCGAAGGACGAGAACATCTGCAACTCTGTTAAATAGGGAGTATTTGAATGTTTCAAAGGATCGGATTTTTGGGAGAGGAAATCAATATATCAGCTTGACTAGACTTGTTCTGCATATGGATAAAATTCTCTACCTTGTGAACATGATTTTGATGACAGTGTTTTTTTATAATATATCGTTGTGTTTCTTATCGTGAATGCAATATTGATTTGTGCTAAGCGCTTTTCTTTCCTTTTCAGCTATTGTATAACTTGGCTTTATTAACATGAAACCTTTGATTACAGTTATGTCTTGACATAACCTTGTTTTTCTTGCAACCTTTTGGAGTGATTGTGTTCTAATACATGTTTCATGCTTGAAATAATGTTTTATGCATCAGACTTATTGTAGAAAATTACTCATTGAGTGGTGTGTTGTTTCCTTGATTTTACCTTTGTTTTTCACTATCTGTCATTAGTGTTCCACCAACCAAGGAGGCCCCTCATCCTTGTCTGTTTCAAAACCCAACCTTGAGTTTGTATTGGTAAAACCAACCCTCTAACTGGCCCACAAAAGACAAAGAATAATCATTCTAAATTGATAGGTGGCCTAGCTCTTCCCTTTTTCAGTCAGGTGCAAAACTTAGGACCAACAGAAAGGAAGAAAAACAGGTGTCTTAAGGAACAATTAGTCAAGAAGTATTCTGAAGAAAGTTTCGAAGAAGCCTAGAAATTCATCATGAAGCTAAAATCTCAGCTATAAGAAGCTATAAGGATTGAAGAAACATACAAAATTCAGATGGAAGAGAAGCATTGTTTGGAATTCGAAATAGAAGCACTAAGAAATGAAGAAATGGAAGAGAAGAAGTGTTTGGAAGCCTAAAGAAAGGATGCAGAGAAAATAGAAAATATTTTGACAGATCATCTTAAGGAAATAACCGATGACTCAAATCCTCTTGAAGAAGAATTCGATCAAGAAGAGATAAGACTTTAAAAATAAATCATCTCCTTGAAGATCAAAATTGAAGAGGAAAATCAAATAGAATAATTCATGAAGATTCAGATGATGAATAAAGAAGAAGAGAATGAGAAACTTGAAGAAGAAGTTGTCACATTGAAATCCAAAATCATAAATCTCAACAAGAACATTGAAGAGATAGAATAATCCCCATCGTCCATAGAAAATGTTGACGAGAAGCACTCCAGGTTTCCATAAAACAAGAATGAATAAAAGAGTAAGAGTTATGGAGAAGTACTCAAAGGAAGGAATCATGGTCACCCATAATCAAAGAAAAATGATATAAATAAATCTTTAGGAAGACCCTCCACATTCAAGCCACAAATAAGATTCAATCATGATCATGATCATGATCATCCAAGGAAGGAATTTATAAGGACTACACCACAAAGAATATAATTCACTCCCTAGTATGTAAATTTATTTTATGGTCATTTTTTTAATTGTACTAAATTTGGACATAAATTTGTAGATTGCGGGGCTTCTGGAAGAAATGTTCAAGCAAGAAATGCTTATGTGGCCCCACATAACATTGAATGTTACAAATACCACAATTATGTTCACATAGCTCGTGATTGTAGAATCATGATGGACACTTCTATGAAAAAAAACATTGATATCATATATAATAAGGTTTGTAAAAGAACACAAGAACATGTAAAGGAATATCAGATGAATGAAGAAGTCATACTCTCAGGATTGGAAATAGTACAAGACAAAGACAAATCTACAGGGAAAAAGGAAGATGCCAAATATAGGAAGGTTTGGAGAATAAATGAAAAACAATAAGAACAATTGAATAAAGAACAGACCCAAGATATTGTACTTACAGGAATTGTAGTGTGAGATCAATCAACATGCAGAAAGGAAGAAGTTAAAGTTTGAAAATATGATGAGTCCATGGACGAAGAGGAATATTACTCTACATCAAAGCGGGTATTTTTCTGAGCCACCGACTTGGAGACTCCAAATAAATATAAATATTGAATAGGGGGAGTCAGTGTATTAGCTTCTACAAATCAAAGAACCACCCTTTAAGAAGTTTGAGGTATTTGCAGAGACAGATTCAAAACAATTAGATAACAAAAGTACAGAGTGATAGATTGATGAATTAAGAAGTAGTGTTCCCACACATGTATCAGTTGGAAAGTACACAGGAAAAAGTTTATGATTGTATTCCATGTCTGTATTCATGAAGGAATATCTTTAGTACAGGTTGTTCCAAACAAGAAGAGGTTGATTTGCAAACAGAGAAGACTATTGGACACATTTAATTCAATTTGAAGAAATGAGAATATGTGATTATTAGTTGCAGTTGTGAAGCCTTCATGATAGTACAGTGATAAATGGGTCAGCATTGTGGATAGTTCAGTAGAAAAGGTATGGAAAGAGATGGATATTTAGTAGGTACATAAAACATGGTTAAGATAATATTCATAGAAGTGTATCAATGGAATCAGTTGAAATCAGTTGGTCACAAAAACGCAAGTAGTGAAAGGCACAACAAAACAGGGAAAGAAAAACCTTCAATAGAGGTTATATCATCAGAGGGACATTGTTGAATAGTATGTTCATGACAGATCATTTGAATTCAATAAAATTTGAATGCTTTTTATATATATCAGAGTTATAAGAGGAATCACCAATGGAAAATTAGCAAGCACCAGAAAAGAGGAAAGGAAACACTTACAGGTAGCCCTACATTTGATCTACATGACATATTGCAGAGAAGTCAAGAGAAGAGAAATCATCAAAGGGATATCAATCACAAATGGACAGGGGGAGATATATTGAAGGGGTAGTTATCCTTTTTCCCATGATGTTAAAGGGAGAGAAAGAGAAAGACCAAAAGAGTAAAATTCAAGCGCATGCAGTCATAGAAGGATTGTTCAAAGAACATGTAATTTCAGGGGGAGTCACTCTTTGTTATCAAAAGAGAAGAATAATCTGGAGAGGAACAAGAGGAGAGAAACATGTTAAGAGAAAGAACAAAGGAATTGAAATAGAAAGAGAGAATAGATGCATGAAGACAGATGGAGCAGCTCCAAGGACATATACCCTTTCCCATTGATGTCAAAGTGGGAGAGTGAGAAACATTGATGAGAAGCAATGGTCATAGGGGGAGCATGAGTATTGGAGCATTAGTATTTCCATGAGTGTTTCCATCAATGTTGGTGTTGCCATCAATTCCAAAGGGGTATATTTTTGGATACTTGTTTTGGACAGTTGGTTTTCATTGATGTCAACCCTTGTATATTGATATCAACCCTTATAGATTGATGTCAACACTTGGAGAAGTATGGAAGCCCTAAATATGTGGTTGATATTGATGGAGTCAGTAGATGTGATGGGTGCATTTTATGAAGTCTACATGAATCCCTACAGGTGTGATTATGGTACCCAAAGTTTTTTTAGGAATATGCACATGAAGGATAGTGTACATGCAAGTAAGACACTCATGGATGGATAGTCCTCGTCATGTCATTTTCGATTATAGGTGGTACACCACATGGTTCCTCACGGTTAAGGAGTTATGAGGACATGAAGTTGGAAGCCCCAAAGATGGGTTAAGAAGACCCCATGGAAGCCCCAAATATGGGTTAAGAATCCCCTAATTGGTTGCAAGTCATTAATGAAAGGGTAAAGTGGTTGTAACAAGAAAGTTCAAGAATCCCTAAAGTTAAGGAAAGAGGTTACTTAGAAAAAATATATATACACCTCAAGAAGTCACTCATAAGTACATTCACACACACATTCTATTGAATATATTCTATGTGAGTAAGTGATTCTTATATGAGGTAACCAAGGATATCTAAGGCAAATTTCAGAGGGAAGATGAAGTGAACAAGGGAAACATTTGAAGGGAGGATGAAGTCTTGTGAGGATGTGTTCTAAGGTATGTTATTTACATGTCATATTACCATCTTAGCTATAACTATATTTATAGAATGATTTAGATAGAGAAACATGGATTATATTGAGAAGACATATCAAGGTACCTAAGGTAGAAATTTTGTATTCTGGGTCATTTTATTTTTAGACATACACTCTGTCGAAAATATGGTTTTTGGCGAGCCCTAAAACTAGTCTCAAATAGGTGTTTTGGGTAAAAAAGTCATAACTTCTTCATAGAGTATCCAACTTTAGTGTGAAAAAATGCATTGGATATATTACATTCCATAGCATTTTTTGTATTATTTTCAAATCTATATATTCAATATTTCATGTGTGACATTCTCTACAAATTCGCTCTCTAGAATAATCATGAATTCAACAAGGTCTGCAATTTTTTCTATAACTCCTTTTCTGGGATGTTCCCAACAATGAAACTTGGATGAATTGTAGAGAATATATTGAATAATATGGGGTACGAGTTTCATACCTTATTCATTACAGGTATGGAGTTATTCTTGTTGAAAGATAGGGTTTGTGACTAATCCAAAAACTAGTCCCGTGAGACTAAGGTAAAGTTTGATAAATATGATATTCTCTTGTTGAAATTCAGGAAGGTCTGCAGTTCTGTGATCGCATACACCAGTTATATTACATATTTATAGGTATGTTTATATGCATGTTTTGATGGTTACATGTTGATTATGTTATAGTGCATGCTTGAGGAAAGTCTTTGGTATATTGTTGAGGTATTGGCACATGCTTGAGGAAAATCTTAGGTGCATGGTTGAGTCATATACTTGACATATGATCTTGTTTTTTTGGTACTTTGTTGAAGAAATCAATTGATGATATTTTATGGTACATGGTTTATGGCATGATTAATACATATCATGAGTGATATGGTGATATGGTATATGGTTGAGGCACATGGTTTGAGGAGCATCTTGGATATTGGGCAAATTGTTTGAGATATGTTTTTGGTATATGTATGAGGCATTCCTTGGTGGAATTGACACATGGTGAGATACATAGTTGATGCATGACATGGTGTTGTAACATGGTATGGCACAAGTTTTGGTTGACACATGATTTGTTGCAGGTTTGGTACATGGTATGGCATAGGTTTTGGTACATGATTAATGCATGATTTGGTACAAGTTTGGTACATGCTTTGGTATAGGTTTGGTACATGATATGGTACACGTTTGGTACATGGTTGAGACACATATATTGTGATGGTATGCTGGTGATATTGGTACATTCTTGGTAGAGGCATGTGTTGATGATGTTGAGCATCTAGTTGAGAGGTGTTCTTGGTGATCGTAGATCTGGTTTCATTGCTGTTGAGTATCTGTGATAGTGATAGGTTGGATATAGTGACAGGTTGACAGTGAAAGGTTGATTTGATAGGTTGATAGTTACAAGTCGATGTGACAATGGTAATGACAGTGAAAATGGTAGTGAAAGTGACAGCGGTAGTGATAGTGATAGTGAAAGTGACAGAGGCAGTGATTTTGGTAGTGACAGTTTTATATACACTTATATTTCATTGTAGCATGATGGGGCAAGGAAAGGGGGTCATAGCCTCCTTCCAGTTGGTGCCCAAGAACATGGGCAGTTGGATCTTCCTTCAGGTTGGAGCCTTAGAATCAGGGGGTTGTAGCCTCCTTCTGGTTGGAGCCATATAATTCAAGGAGTTGTAGCTTCCTTCAGGTTGGAGCCTCAGAATCAGGGGGTTGTAGCCTCCTTCTGGTTGGAGCCATAGAATTCAAGGAATGGTAGCTTCCTTCAGGTTGGAGCATGTAAATAGGGGGTTGTA
>ML791583.1:39960-64246 GCA_009831015.1 Picea engelmannii | reverse complement strand
TTGTCATTAATCGGATATTCATTATTCTTTTATGAATTTTCATGTAGAGTCCACTCTTATTGTTGACACTTGTAACCATTTGAAGAATTATTCTTGAGATCTAATTTTAGATTAATTTTGCTTATTGGTCATTATTAGTTTGCTTTCATTGTGATTTGGCATTCCCATTAGTTTATTTCTTGTCATTTGAATTCATTTTTAGTTTTCTTCTTTCTTTTATTGCATTTAAGTGTGGATCCTCTACAAGAAATAATCATTGAAGGACCGAAAACCTAAGTATGCTACTCAAGATTAATCACGTGAACATCACCATGAGTGCATGAAAGACTATGATCTAAGCCTTTATAGCACTAATTATTCCTACGTCCCGATGATGGATCCTTAGTGTTAATTTGTTGTAGTGTGGGTTTGAAGATTGTTTTGTCTACTTTAGGTTAGGTTAGACTAGGCTCTAATCCTGTGTTTCCTGCGCCTACACCTCGAAGCTTATGAGCCTCGGTTGATAATTAAATGTGGGAATTAATAGTGCATATATTTAGCCCAACACTCCTCTTCTCCAATTCTTCATAGACCAACATCCTGATCAATCCAGAGTGAAAGACAATAGTGTCCACAGTCTTGGACTTGGCTTGGACTCTATCAGACATTTTCCCCATACTCCTCAACAAGTAGAAAGGGATATTCATTTCATATTTACCAGTAAAATGAAGCAAAAGCCTTATGTGGTATTGGTATAATATATTAAACCTTCCCTCACATGTGAAGTATCTTTGGATGATCTTCAACATATTGTCAAAATCCTCAACTAGATGACTTCTAGGAACTCCCTTGGACAAGTTTTCAGTCCGATAATCTAGTTTGAGGAAGTCCTTGGAGAAGGCATCATTTAAAGTCATGGATTTAAACCATCTCTCCCCAGTGTTAGGAATCCATGTGGCTGCTACAATAGAGGCTTCAGACACTTCAAACTCCAGATATCCTACCTTAGTCTTAAGGCCATCAAAATGTAAGGAAAATTTCCTTTCCACTTCAGGATGTCCTCTCTTCATGTTTTGGCAAAAACAGAGTCAACCCACCCTTCGGAAAACTTCCCTAACCGTTGGCTCTGCATCAAATAGGTGCATGTCTGAGGGTTCAGTTCTAACCATAGTTCCTCCCTTGTGAGATTTCTTCTTCTGAGGTGTCTCCATGAGTAAAGACAAGGGATCACAAGTTATGGTATAGTGAAGGCTAAGAGAGAAAACATATGCAGACTTCAATGAGAAAATGGCAATGAATAATGGTTGCTCTTTCCTAGGATTCTCCTCCAACTCACCTTGTTTTGACATAACATTGCTTTGATGGATTTTGAAAGGTAGGAAGTGTAATTTCCTCTCCCCTTACTGTCTGTAGATATCAAGATGAATATATAGTGAAAGTAAAACTATTGCAAGGGTCTTTGAAAACTAGCAAGTAACACTCCAATCAAAATAGTAGGGAAAACAGGGGAAATGTAGCGAGGTTTCAGTAGTGTTTTTTGGTAGCACAGTGCACACACAAAGAACAAATGTTTGCTCGGGCACTCAACACTCAGGAGCATAAATAAATTGCATGTTTGATAATTGAAAATCAGGTGTGATGACTGCAATTCTATGAGAGGGAAATTATGGATGCAGAGGGATGAGGGAGGGAGTGATTTGCAGAAACGGTCACTACCAAAACTCAAGCAATATCTATCACAAGAATTCATTATGAAATGGTGGGAGCTCATGGAATACCTGGAGGAGTAATGAAAATTTGAGGCTCTGCAACTAGTTAGGAGACCACCACGACCACCTCAGATCCCAAATATGCCTTAGCAGTTGATCCAGTAGTGTTGTCTGAAACTGGTCTGAACTAGCAGTTTCGGCAGTTCTGAGTTTGAGAACATTCAAATCTTTGAAACCATTAACAAACTCATTAAAACCAAATCTTTGAATACATATTTTAATGAACCATGGTGTTGAAAACAAGGTAGAACATGACTTCAGTGAAATGATGACGAATCATGGAAAGGAATAAAGGACAAGGAGTGCGCTACAGAAACTCTTAGTGAGTTGGCAGCGCTCTTTTTCAAAGAATGATTTGACCTTTAATCAAACACAGGGACAACATGGAAAGGATATAAAGGTATGAGTGGAAAGAGTGACATGTCAAGTCATGAAGTTCATGGGATAGGTTATACTTGGTGTCAAGTCATGAGGTAAGTCAAAACCATAATCCATAAAATGAACTTAGGATTAAATTCTATGTGAGGGCCAAAAATGAGCCAAAACCCAGTACTTTATTTGTTCAAACTAACCTAAGCAAATCACACAAATAAAAATAAAGAAAATTTGAAGTCTAAAGGCTAAAAATTTTAAACTAAGGGATAAAAGACCCAAGGCAACTTAGTGTGATAACATTAGGAGTTCAATAAGTTCTCATTAAGGGGGGATAGGCTCTAATGCTTCCTTCCTTATTCTATTGTTTTGCCTTTTTAAATCCTTCAATCCCATCCCAAGTTGTTCTTAAGGGGGGATGTTAGGATATTTAGACACTTAGGAGTCAGTTAAGATCAACTTGGTCTAATGTGTCATTAGGATAAAGTGTGTTTTTTAGTATGTTTCTTTAGTATGCATTAGTATGCATTTGTAATGTGACGGTCATGATATGTTCCTGACATAGAGTGATATGAAAAATCGTATTCTCCTTGATCTTAATGATTACATTGATTTTTGGCTTAACACTCAATTGATCCATGATCTCTATTTTTAGAGAATGAAGGGTCATTTGTTGATGATCGATTGTGAGAAACTCTTTGTAATATATTTTATTTTTCATTAATAAATTTCCTCAAGTGGCCATGTTGGTTGGGTCTATGGATGTTTCCCCACAAGGGTTTTACCACATAAAAACATCGGTGTGTTGATATTTGATCTGGTTGTGTGATTGGTTACTATAGGTGTTCGTCCTCTATTGGAATACTAGTGTTGTCAAACACTTACTGATGGATTATTACATGAATTGCATTTTGTAACTAGATTATTGCAACAATAAAGGTAAGATGAGGTAGTGCCAATGAACAAAAGGATCCCCATAGCAAGAGATATGTACATTCCAACCATAGTGATGCACTCACCACCTAAATGAGGCATAGGAAATCGATGCACTTCCTTAATAGGAAGGTGACTTTGTGTTCACATCTATCATAGCCAGACACTCAAGTTTTCCCCTACCAATTTGTTTTACGTAGCTCCACCAATTTCCATAAAATAGGAAGTCAAGAACAAGACAAGTGACTATAGGAGTGTTCCCTATTTTTAGCAAGCATACATTAAGGAACTAACATATGCATTCTTTGAATTCTAGGTATATTTGCAAACATTGGTGTCAAAATACTATATAAAACAATAAAAAAAATCCTTTGAAACTTTCAAAAGTTGGGATTCTCACAATGAAAAACTCAACCCATTTTCACACAATAAAGATATTTACGTGTTACCATTCGCAATCATACAAGAGTTATGCATATATATAGTGATCAAAAGATCTTGTTTCCCAGTACAACATGAATTCTAGTTTGGTGATCATAGATTTTGCTATGATATTGGGTGATTACTAATCTCTGTGAGAAAGGTAAGCCATACACAGGATTGTGACTACCTATTTTTTACTTTCACCATCATATATTCTTGTGTTTGGGTCTCTCATTTCTAAGGATGCTACTAGCATGAATACATTGTTTATAGTTTATATATTAGTAGCTAGTCTAGTAAGTTCAACAAGGTCAGTGAAATTAGCGCAACATTACTTTCAATTCTTATTTTTTTTACTCTTCCAAAGAAAAAAAGATTTCAAATATTTAATTCCCTCCAACATTCCTTGGAATCTCCATGTACTTCATTCCTTAGTTTCAAATATTCAACAAAAGGAACTAAACTATATCTTCTTATATGTCCTATAATGTTTGGCCTTATGCATGGTCAACTAAAAATGTCTAGACTAAGTCCACATATCATTACAAAGGACTGACTCAATGAGTATTGATCATTAGTTACTAGATGTCAAAATTTCTCAAGAAAATTTTCATAGAGTCTTCCATCAACTAAGTAATTAATGTAACAGTCCAAACCTACCAATCCAGTCCAAACAAAAAAAAAAATGTTTAATATTTTGTATACACATCGATCTTATTGGAAAATGGACTAGAGTGCATGTACTTTAAGTTCTCTACATGTTAGAATCATCTTCATCCAGACATACATGTTGCATCAATTACTCTTCTTGGAGTAACCATTCGATTATTGTATATCCAAAAGTGATTATGTGGCAGAAAAATACACCCACTATTTAAATCTTGCCACTTCTATATGATCGGTGAAAAACAATAAACCAAAAAAATACTAGAGCAAAGGAATGTCAAAGGAAGGATCAAATTCTAGAGAGAAACATTGAAAGGAATTCTTAAAACATATGCCAAATAGGGTATGATCTCCAAAATAAGGGGTTATTACCAAAGAAAAGAAGTGTGCATCTCTTAGTCCTTGGGCTTTTGAAACCGTATGAGAATGCCTGAAATGTGAAGAATTGATTCAAGTGAGTTAAATATGAATGAAATATGAAAATTCGTATGTAGGAGGGAGTAAGAGACAATACATAGCGCTTATACTTCACCCATTGCATATACACAATCAAAGATATTGTTCACAAATGTATTGTGTTTACACTCATGCTAATGTTATTCCAATGCATAGAAATTAGAATTTCAAGGAAAAATAAGTTACAAAGTGGGGGCACTTACAAATAAATCATAGATTCCATAGACATAACAACAAAGTACAGTTGTTGACTATAAATCAAACCAGTGAATATATATATATTTTTCCTCCATAAAAACATGCTAGCCATATTCAAATTTAACAATAACAAATATAGAATAATAATAAAACAGATATTAACTTATCTGTTTGAAATTTGCATGCCAACGACCAGCTAAGCGAGCAATTTCCACCCAACTGTAGGTAGTACACTATGCACATGTTATCRCACAGATTGTAATTTGRTCAAATCCTGAACCAATCCACAAAAGTGAGACAATTATGTGGGTAACTACTCACTATCACCTTAGATAGAGACTCCCMTCRCTTTAGTGATGATAAGTCACCACAAGGGGGGATTCTCAGTGACCCTAGGGGAATTGAGATGGAAAGTCRTAGAATRACCAATGAAACCCCTATAGGTCAAGTTTGGAAGTGGAAAGAGGCTTGGGTACAATTCTTGTTGATGAGGGGAGGTTTCCAAAGTGTTGCGTACCTATAACATAATGTTAAACCTGCTCGAGACAAGACAATTGATTGAAATACAAGACAAATATTTAATTGTACAAGAAAGTGAAGCTTGTTGTCCTAATATTGTAGCACTAAACAAATATATATATATATATATATATATATATATATATATGTGTGTGTGTGTGTGTGTGTGTGTGTGTGTGTGTGTGTGTGTGTGTGTGTGTGTGTGTGTGACGAAAAGAGTTGTTAACTGCAGAATTAACCATCTAAAGAATCATTTTTTTATTGGATGATCAAGTACTAAACATGTAGATGAGTTTCCAATACTTAATCACAAGCTTTGATGGTTAAATAGGGTTTCTAAATGAAGYTATCAACAAATTATTAGGGAAAACTTATCATTGTAGCTAATTATTTCTACAGCAACAATATMTGTCCACCAAAATCAACAAACAATCCACCAAAATGATAGTCAATGACAAGCAGAAYTAATATGACAACTTGTAACAAAATTTCAATGGTAGATTAGTTSTTAAAGAAAGAGTTTAAGAGTKTTTTTATGCATCCCTAATGGTTGTAGAATTAAATTAATTTTATCAATAGAATCACAAGGCCAAACTAGATTCCCTAGTGGCTCAAGAAAGCTTGTGGAACTAAGAAAAGATTCCAATTTGAACAAATGCAATATCTCCAAAAATCATGTATTTCAATGCAATGATTTTATTTCTCCAATGCAAGTAGATGATTTCCTAGTCTATTTTGTTATGGAGTCTTGGATGTAAGAGTTAGACTTACTACTTCTCTAAGGGTGTAATCCCTTTTACTCCCTAGAGAAAGAAAATCCAACAAGGTAAATCTAGGAGGGCGTAAGCCCTTTTACTCCTCCTAGCAACCTTGAAAAATGACTTATCTAAAAAAATTTATGATAGACTTGGTTTAGGGTGTATTCCCTTATACTCTTCCAAGGGTTATATAAATAATAGCTATGAAACAAGAAGAAATTACCAATATTATTCAAAAAATCCTTACCAATTCCAATAGAAAGTAAGCAAAACCCTTGTCTACCAAGAAATATCTATAAACATGCAATAAACAATTCTCCAAGAAGGCAGCACGCCACTTTAGATCCATAATATAAAATTATAAGAATCCATAATATTTTCAAAAGAGAGATAGACCAAATTCCCAAAAAGGGCACAAATTTCATCCAAATATATAATTCTCAAGTGAGAGAGTTATGTTTTAAATGAAATGTCTTAGGTATATTTTTATGAAAGAACTTATAAAATAGTTTTTCCACATATGATTAGGGTAAATACAATTAGTGAGGCCTACCTCATGATTTTCCCCTTTACAGAATATACATAAAGAAGAAATCCTAGATGATGATTTCATACCCCCTAGGGGTGAGGTTTTGGCATAAAGAGAAAATCATTGAGATTATTAAGGGATACATTGGCCCTCCAAAGGAGATTCATTCATTCATTGGGGTATTACTTCAAGGATCATTCCATCTCACCATCAAATCGTCCGATCACCACCAAACCCTAGCCCCTAAAAGTGATTTCATGCCCTTGAAAAGGATGTTTTGATCTTCCAAGGTCAAACATTGGGATAACGGGGGATAGGTCTCATCGTCCAAGATGTATTCTCATGCCTCCAAAGAAAACGTTCACCATCTAGTTTCTCCCAAGGTGTGGTTCATGGCATCCACCTTATGGGATTCATGCCCCAATGAAGGCCCAAGCTAGGCTTGTTCCTCCACAAATTTCCACCAAGCAAGGTCCTGCAAAGACAAGTGAATTATCCCTCCAAGGGTCTCGAGTCAAATGTATCATTCCAAGTAAAATCAAACTTATACAATATCCACCTAAAATTGTGCCTCAAATCCACCTTTTCAAATTAAACAAGTGCTCAAAGACTTTATGCAATTGTCCAAGATTAGATATCGAAGGGGTGTCGTAATTCCCTATTGGGTAGGCCAATTCCCTAAGTAGGGGATGTCCCCAAGGATGATCCTTTCTAAGTCATGTAATGTATATGATCTGAATGGGTTTATACTTCTAGGTTTTGGGTTTCATGACATACAAGGGCTCGCATTGTCTAATTTATGGGTGCCTGTGTAGAGGGCATGTCACCCTTCATTCGCGATGCATGAGTTTTCCAAGCCCTTTTTCCATTTAATTTATTAGAGCACTCCCAAGTTAAAGATAAAGTGGGACTTATACCTAAGCATGAAAAACATTTTCCACCTTAACTCTACCTTGGTCACATTGAACTTCCCCAAGTAGAAGACAATGTGTGGGAATTATACCTAAGCATGAAAAACATTTCCCACACATGCTATACCTCAATTGGCATGCTTAATTAGTTATTATTTTATGGGTCCCTTAGTTTTTTTCAAGAAAAATTTCATTCTTATTGGGATCCATGGATGAGCATATAGAAGTTTTACGATTGGATTTTATCTTTTGACAGCTACAAGCTTCTAGGCCTTCAACTGCTTCTTCCTATGAAACGAGGTACATGCCCTTCTTGGGTCAATAGGCCAGGACACCTAAAATATTGGGACACAGAGGGGAAGAAGTGATGGAAGGTGGTAATAATGAGTGGGAATGGTACGATAACCCTTTGAGGAGACCCCCAATTGCAACCCTTTCCCTAAGGGTGGCCACTTACTATGAAATCATGACACTCACCAAGGTGAAACAAGGCCAAAAGAATAATGTCCAAGAAGATGTTCTATAATAAAGAGAATATCTAATGGAACATATTCAAATTCCTTGAGTATTAAGGTGACACTTACCACAATACATGACTTGTTACCTCATAGAGAAATATCCACTACCTTCCGGAAGTAGGTTCGTGTGGTGGATGCCATCATGGTGAATCGGAGAAGCATGGTGGTGAAGTGGGTCTCCATATATGTATTTGAACACTATCGATCAATATATATCTCGGTACTCCATGTCTGCAACCTGAGGGCCTCAAGACATCATATGGTTTGTTATCCCTAGGAATGGGGGATGACATCGGACTCCTACTTGGGGACATGTTCTCACTGTGGAGTTCTTAAGAGCCGCAATATCACTTGGTAATACCTGTTCCTACACACATTGAAACCAACAAACATGTTTGGGCATCGAGGATGGCATGCTCATCCTTCATTCATATAATCAAATTCCAAAACTTTCAAATATGACAACTACTCCTACAAAAGAAAATTTTGCAAGAATCTCGAATTTTCTAAACTAACAGATAATATGATGAAAGAGAATAATGTAGAGTAATAATGCAAGTACAGAAAAATGAAAATATCAATGATATGCAACTAAACTACCATGAGCAAGCAAGATGAAAATGCAATAAAGAAATATGATCGACCTACCTACTTACCTAGGGCCCTAGGGCCCTGAAGGTCAGGTCTTGAAATGTTAGGCGAATCTATACAACCAGTGCAACCACATGTTCATCATTTCATCAAGTTATCTCCCCCTGTTCTTAATCATGTAATACAACAAAGATAATTTAAGCACAAAATACTCATGAGCATAAATAAACATATAATCAATCATAAAATTAAACTCGTGAAGATGGGTGGGAGGGAGGAAATCCTATTGGAAAGAATGAACACAAGCTTGATCAATCCATATGTGAATATGGATACCCTATATATATGGCGACTCGTCTTCATCCTCCTTTAGTACACCATTGCTCCCTGAATATCGAGAAGGGATGAGATATTGGAAGAAAAATTCATGGCTTCCCCAGGAAGAACATAAAAGGTAAGGGACCACCTCATGGCTGGAGAAAGTAATCCTCCTGTTACTAAACAACCGTTGCTCTTTGGTTAGCATATATTTGTAAAAATCCCCAGGATGAAAACATTGTTGCTTAATACTATGAGTCTTTGATTTCTCCCGGTTGGCCACAACCTCGTATCCATCAAAATCTAAGCATGATTGTGGCTGGAAATATTCATTGAGAAAATATGAATCCCCAAACGGATATGCATCACAACTCCCAAAGGATGAATGAAAGTCATCATGAGTATATGGCGACATGCCATCCCCAAATGGATGAAATAAATCTATGAATATATCATCATCAAGCTTCCAAATATATGTATCACCTACTTGTGTAAAGAAATACTCCAAATGAGATATTTGTGTGTTCTTTATCTGAAAGGTGCCTTTGATGTCGTAGATGGGATCTCCAACAAAAACGAAACAACCCATGTCCCATCTACATCTCCCAATATGTACAAAATTGTCTATATGCTCATTAGCCACATCCAAGGTTTATTTTATAAGATCATTTGTATGACTGAAATTGACCATCTCTTTGTCTTCATGTGTAGGAAGAATAGAGACTAATATGATTTCAATTGGATCTTCAACATGATGTACTTCATAGAAATCTTATTTATCACCAAATTCTTCATCATTGGGACTAGTTGCTTCTTCAACTTCATGTGTAGGACGAAGAGGGTAAGGTTGGACGATCTTACCTTCATATAATGGGAGAATGGAGACCAATGTCTGATTAGGGTCCTCAACATGTTGCACTTTGTCAGAATATTTCCTTATCTTCTTGGCACTCCCTTTTATGGACATGTCACTCCAATGTATCTTAATAAAAAAGGGCTTAACCCTCAATGTAGAGAGCTTTGTTTTCTTTTTCGAGAAAGGAATAAAAGGAAAATTCTCATTCTTCTCGTCATCATGTACTTTTTTTCTGGAAGGTGATGTTTGGTCCAGGTATTTCACTTCCATGGAGTCTTCCTTCCCTTCATGGACATGTTCTTCAAAATAAATCATCCTCAAATTCTCAATTGGATCCAATGGAAGCATTCTTTCTTGAAAAGAATCCTCAAGGTTCTAAAGAATATCCTCAAGTTGTTGGCATTTAGGTCCACAATGTTTGAGAAATTCTCAGATGAAAATGGTTGTAGAGTCAAAACCACTTGGGATAAAAGTGTGCTTGATCAAATTCTTGTGTCTCTTACCCAAGGATAGAAAACACAATTGCATCACAGCATCTTTTTGGGTTACTTGATACCAATAAATGTATTCGGTAAAATCGACAACATGTGTAATAGAAGAACATGGATTACCATCAAACTTTGGGATATCATCCCATCCTTCTAGTAGGCATTCATCATAAACTTTCATGTTTCAATAGTGGAGTCATCAAATGAAATTTATGAAGAGCTCATCAAAAGAGAAATGGAAAGGGAACTTCCCTCAAATGGAGTCGCCAAGTAAGCTAGGGGTAAAGGCTCTGGGATCAAATCTTTCCAAAGTGTCGTTAGGGAAAGAGGATTCAAAATCCTCCCCGACATTGATGCCAAAATTTTATTGCACAGATTATAGGTTGGGAAAATCCCGACCCAATCTAAAAAAGTGAGAGAAATATGGGAGTAACAACCCATTGTCACCGTAGATAGATACTCCCCTCACTTTAGTGATGATAAGTCACCACAAGTTGGGATTCTCAATGACCCTAGGGGAATTGAGATGGAAAGTGGTAGAATGGCCAATGGAACCCCTATAGGTCAAGTTTGGAAGTGGAAAGTTGGAGACAAGTCTAGTTGATGAGGGGAGGTCATCAAAGTGTTTTGTACCTGCGAGATAATGTTAAACCTTCCCAAGACAAGATAATTGATCGAAATACAAGACAAATATTTAATGGGACAAGAAAGTGAAGCTTGTTTTCCTAATATTGCAGCAGTAAACACACACACACACACACACACACACACACACACACATATATATATATATATATATATATATATATATATATATATATTATAAGAAATGGAAAGAGTTGTTAACTGCAGAATTAACCATCAAAAGCATCAAATATTTATTGGATGATCAAGTAATAAACATGTAGATAAGTTTCCAATACTTAAGCACAAGCTTTGATGGTAAAACAGGGTTGCTAAATGAATTTATCGGAAAATTATTAAGGCAGCATTATGTTTGTAGTAAATGATTTATACATCAGCAATATCTATCCACCAAAATCAACAAACAATCCACCCAAAAGATAGCCAATGACAAGTAGAATTAATATGGAAGCTTGTAAGAAAATTTCAATGGTAGATTAGTTGGTAAATAAAGAGTTTAAGAGTGTTTTCTTGTAGCCCTTTTGGCTGTAGCATTAAATTAATTGCAACAAGATAATGACAATGCCAAGCTAGACACCCTAGTGGCTCAAGAAAGCTTGTGGCACTAAGAAAAGATTTCAATTTGAACAAATGCAATATCTGTAAAAATCATGTATTTCAATGCAATGATTTTCTTTCTACAATGCAAGTAGATGATTTCCTATTCTATTTGGTTATGGAGTCTTGTATGTAAGAGTTAGACTTACTACTTATCTAGGGGTGTAATCCCTTTTACTCTCTAGATCAAGCAAATCCATTAAGGTAAAACTAGGAGGGTGTAATCCCTTTTACTCCTCCTAGCAACCTTGAAAAAATGACTTATCCAACAACAATTATGATAGAATTGGTGGAGGGTGTATGCCCTTATACTCATCCATGGGTTAGAGAAAAAATACCTATGAAACAAGAAGAAATTACCAATAATATTGAGAAAATTCCTTACCAATTCCAATAGAAAGTAAGCAAAACCCTTGTCTACCAAGAAATATACATCAACATGCAAGAAAAAAGTCTCCAAGAAGGTAGCACACCACTTTATCTCCACAGTAGACAAGTATAAACATCCATAAGATTTTCACAAGAGAGAGATATACCAAATGCCCAAAAAGGGTGGAAATTTTAGCCAAATATGTATTCTCAAGTGAGAGAGTTATGTTTGAAATTAAATGTCTTGCATCTCTTTTTATAAAAAACCTTCTAAAATAGTTTGTCAACATATCATTAGGATAAAATACAATTATGGAGGCAGACCTCCTAAGTTTCCCCTTTACAAAATATAATTTTATTTTTACATAAAGAAGAAACCCTAGATGATGACACCATACCTTCTAGCGGTGACTTTTTGGCATAAGGAGAAAATCGTTGAGTTTCTTGAGGGAGACGTTGGGCCTCTAAAGGAAATTCCTTCATGCACTAGGGTCCTCATTAAAAGAGCATCCCATATTACCATCAAATATTCCAATCACCACCAAACCCTAACCCCTAAAAGTGACATCATACCCTAGAAAAGGACACTTTGACCTTCCAAGGTAAAACGTTTGGATAAGGGGGGATAGGTCTCATTGTTCAATATGTCTTCTCATGCCTCCAATGAAACATTCACCTTATATTTTCTCCCAAGATGTGGGTCATGGAATCCACCTTATCGGCTTCATGCCCCAATGAAGGCCCAAGCTAGGTTTGTTCCTCCACAAATGTCCACCAAGCAAGGTCCTACAAAGACAAGTGAATTTGCCCTCCAAGGGTATCGATTCAAATGTATCATGCCAAGTAAAATCACACTTAATACAAGAGACACCTAACATGTGCATAAAATCCACCTTCTCAAATTAAAATTTCTCAAAGACCCTATGCAATTGGCCAATATTAGATATGGGAGGGGTGTCATAATTCCCTATTGGGTAGACCAATTCCCTAAGTAGGGGATGTTCCTAAGGATGATCCTTTCTAATTCATGTAATGGATATGAGGTGATGGGGTTATACTTCTAGGTTTTGGGCTTCATGACATACAAAGGATCATATTGTCTCATTTATGGGTTCCTTTATAGAGGGTGTGCCGCCCTTCATCCGCAATGCATGATTTTGACAAGCCCTTTTTTCCATTTAATTTATTAGAGAATTCCCAAGTTGAAGATAAAGTAGGACTTCTACCTAAGAATGACAAACATTTCCAACCTTAACTCTACCTTGGTCACATTTTGCTTCCCCAAGTTGAAGACGATGTGTGGGACTTCTACCTAAGCATGAAAAACATTGCCCACACACGCTCTACCTTGGTTGGCATGCTCAGTTAGTTATTATTTTACGGGTCCCTTAGTTTTTTGCAAGAAACATTTCATTGTTTTCGGGATATCTGGGCGAGCATATGGAAGGTTTATGATTGGATTTTATCTTTTTCCATCTACAAGCCTTTAGGCCTTCAGCTACTTCTTCCCATGAAATGAGGTACGTTCCCTTCTTGGATCAATAGGCTAGGACACCTAAAATATTGGGACATAGAGGGGAAGAAGTGATGGAAGGTGGTAAGAATGTGTGGGAATGGTATGATAACCCTTCAAGGAGACCCCAAGTTGCAATGCTTTCTCTAAGGGTAGCCACTTACTAGGAAATCATGACACTCATCAAGGTGAAACAAAGCCAAAAGCCTAATGTCCAAGCAGGCGTTCTATAATCAAGAGAAGCTCTAACACAACATATTCAAATTCATATAGTATTAAGGTGACACTCACCAAAATACCTAACTTATTACCTCATACATAAAGATCCATTTCCTTCCAGAAGAAATTTGGTGTGGTGGATGCCATCATGGTTAATTAGAGAATCATGGTGGCGAAGCGGGTCTCCATCTATGTATGTGTACATTAACCGTCAATTTGTCTCTCGGTACTCCATGTATGCAACCCAAGGGCCTCGATACATCATATCCTTATTTATCCCTAGGAATGGGGGATAACAGGACACCACCCCCTAGTCAGGCTATGATACCACTAGGGAAAAGTAGGAAAAGAAAACTCTAAATTTCAAACTAAATAGGTCCAAACCAAGTGATTTTCATTGCTAAGCTTACTGAGGATAGAGCATCTCTTAGGCACCCACATTACCTACCCCACATAACATAAGGAGAATTTCCTTCTCTGCTACACAATAGCTTAGAAATACCTCCCTTCAGTCTACTTCAATGTAGGCATAGGAAGGTTCAGGATGATATCTCAAGCTTATGAAAATTCCCCTTTGGTTTCTTGGCACTTTTCTAGATCTAGCAACTTCCTTTCTTAAGTATTATATTCCATCATAGACTTGGCTCTCTTTTTTTGTCGTCTAACCTCCAAAACTCTTCATTTTCCCCTTTTTCCCAAAGCCTGTTTCTTCCCATTTGAATTTCTCATGCATGCACAATAGCAACATAATTCCAACTCAACTTGTTTCTTAGTTCCAATAATGTAGGGGAGAAGCTTGCTAGTTTTTAGGAAATGATGGATTAGATTGAGGAATTTGTTTCCTCTAATCCTCTTAACCTCTTTTAACTTTGCAACTCAGATTTTAATATGTGTGAAGGTTCAAGGTAACATAAGGTATATATTTTTAAGCATAAACCCATTTTAGACCCCCTCACCTTTCCCCTCTTGTGGTATCATATCCCCTTTACGTGCTATTTCTTAGCTGGTCGTACTTACAATATTCAAGAGGTTCAAACCAAGATGTTACATCCCCTATCCCTTGGAATAACATTTTCCTTGGTGTTATGTTACTGCAACAATGTTTATGCCATCATTCTTCAGCTATATTTGCAATTTCATTCTCTTCATTGTCTTGGTACACATCATTCTTGCATTTCCTACAACAAACATCCACATAAACGTATATCATAACCATTTATATGCATGTAATATTTCATCAGTATAATTTCCAATATATGAATTTTAAGTTCTTAGATGAAACATATATATTCATAAAACATGATAAAGTATATAATTTAGTACAATACTTATCTATATCATTATGTATATGTTCCATATGGTTTCCATGAATAGAACCTAGCTCATTATTTTCCCAGGCACACTCAATGCACACATTATCTCAGCTAGTATGTAACATGAATATCTTAAATAATATTCATTCAAGTCTCCTCTTCCTTTTAGTGACTCACCCTCCAAAATCAGGCTTCCCCTTCTCTACTACATAGTCCCTCATATGATCCATCATCTGCAAAGGCTTCCTCTCATAGGAAGGGTATGGAGACTTACAAATACGTACATTCAATGCATCCCTCTCACTTTCTCTAACATAGCATAGCACATCTCAACTGCGATAAATGAAATCATGGGGTTTTGGTGTCACTATAATGGTATTCTTTCCATTCTTTTCAACTTCAATAGTCATCATTTGTCCTTAGACAAATTCATCATCTCACCTACAATATATGTAGTTTCCATCAACATCTCTTGATGTTAGCTGATCAGATGATGCATTATGGATTCTCACATTATCCCTTCACCAACCATATCAACAAGCATATTCTTATATTTGTCCTTTGCATGAGGTTTTCTACCACAAGAATCTATATCATCATAACTTTTAATTCAACAAGTTAAGTCAGACATGATGCAACATGCATATATGCACTCTACTGCATTTTTTTAATGTGTTTACTAGTGCAATGTATTTCCATATTTCTATTAGCATTCTCATTCTAAAACAAATACAATAAACAACAAGGGAGGAATCAAGGGACTCTCCATTGTGATTCCTCTACACATTATAGAACTTGTAGGTTAGAAAACTTTCTCCACTACCTCTCTTATCCTTCATATTTGCCTATGCAATCCACTGCATAATTCTTTGCAGTCATTTTTTCCATGGATTTTTTCTCCCAACGGAGTCTTCATGTATTCCCATCACATGCGACTACCTCAACATGCAATTTCCTTGTTGTAATATAAAGCATCCCCTGATCTCTTATCAATCTTAGAATCAGTATCCCCGTTCATTATATCATAAGCTCCTTATTATCCCCATTTTGTGGGATAAGTAAGGAGAGTATTTCTCGACTCCCTCAAGTTGCAGATATGGAGTGTCGAGAGAATACATGACCAAAATGTCCACTTACATAGATGGAGACCATTCTCACCACCACAGAGGTCAGGATTTTTAGGATGGCATCCACCACACCCATTGGCTTCTGGAAGGAAATGGGCCTTGATCCATGAGGCACAAGTCAGGTATTATAGTGAGTGTCATTTCAATATTTGAGGCATTTTGAGTATATTGTATCTTATACTTCTTTGTATTTCATGATATATGTTTGGACATTACGCCTTTTTTCTTGTTTCACCTTGGTGGTTGACATTCTACCCTAGTAAGTGGTTTTTCTCGGGAATGGGTTTGCTACTAAGAAATCCCTTGAAGATCCATCATACCATTCTCAATCATACTTACCACTTTCCATCACTAGCCCCCCCTCCCCCCCCCCACATTTCCTTGTCTCTTGGGATTTGAGGGTGTATTGACCCAAGAAGGGGTTGTCCCTCATTCTATGGGAAGAAGGGGCTGAAGGCCTAGCGTTAAATCCTTAATTTCCACCCTACAGGCCAGAGAGGATGTCATCAGAGGATTAAGGTCCTAATGCATATTTTTCCTAGGGTTTCACATCTTTTGGAGCCTTTTTTACCCAATTTTAGGCATCCTCGTTGGACAACTAGAAAACAACATGTGAGGCCCTCGCTTGACACTATTTATGCAATAGGTGAGGCACTGTCAATTTTCTAGAATTGAAGGGTTACAAGGCGAGAGGCGAGATATGAAATGGATAGTAGTGGATAATACCTAGGAACTCACATCATTCGATTTTCTAGTGGCCTCTAGAAGATCTAGAAGCCTGTCCCAAGCCTCCTCTAAGAGATATATAACAAAGAAAACCCTTGGGAAAGAGAGGGAGAATTCAAGATCAAGGTTATTCTTTCAAACTACAGAACTATTCATCCAAAGAAGTCATTGAAGCCTAACATGACCAAGGAGTTGTAAGGAGAAGCAAGGAGCAAGGATATTGAAGGAGCCTACATCAGCACTTGAGTTCTACAATTGTGATGTAAGTTTCTATTTGCAACCAATAGATCATTTGGTTTTCCCCTGAATATTTGTCATGGATATATAAATGTTCAAATCTGATTTAATAGAATATAAATCATATTAGATTCAAGCTAGATATAGGAATCTAATACTAGGAAGACAAGCAGAATGGTATTGTTTTGTCTTTGGTGTGCAGGGAGTAGGTTTTAGAAGTTGGAGCTGGAACTTCAAGACTCCAGCAGCCAGGAATATACTAAGGACAACCTTCACGAAAAGGTATGTCATTCTTCCATCTTCTTGTGTAATGATAGTATTTCTTGTCTCTAGGAGAACCATAAGAAATATAACCCTCATGTATAGGATATCGAGGCTTATCCTAGGGAGATCTGATTGATCTACTTAGTGAGATCCCTATGAGAATTTTTCCAATAACAGATTGGAGACCATACTGGAGAGAACTCCATTCTATTTGAATCTATTTACCTTGCTTTATCTTTGTTTTGAAGTGTGAGTATTGATGTCTTCCATCAAGGGTTTTAGGTCTCAAATCCAGTAGATCTAAAAGATCTGGTTTAGATCTGGATGTTTGGAATGTTTCCTTCCCTCTAAAAAACAAATTTTGATAGTCCTCTCTTATTGCATCACTACTATCCCGTGAGGACCCCTCGCTTGTGGACTTGCTTGTGTCCCATGAGGACCTCTCATATCTACATTTTTGCAGTGCTAATCCCGAGTCTTTCCAGTTTGAGACATCCTATGATATTGCAAAGCCTTTTGATTACTTCTATAAGTGTGTTGATATCCCTTCTATAAGAATAGGCTTCTCACATTGATCATTCGTCAAGGTTATTGTTGAGTTGATTGGTGTGAAAGTTTTTTATTTGTTTGGACAGTATCCTTTTGTTGTGTGAACTTTCCATTTTTAGATCTCAAATAACAGAAGTTGAACTCAACATTTAGTAGATCTGATGAGGTCTAGAAACTTATACCATTGGTTGCATGTCTGATTTCATTTGACCTTTCTATAGCACTAGATCTCCCCCTTCCTAGCTAGGTTTTTAAGTGTGATCATTGTAGTGACATTAGAGAAAGTTGATATAGACTTGTTCTTGATATCCTACAAGATTTTTCTTTCTATTTTTGTTGTGTTCTTATTTTCCTTATCCTGTCTTGTTGAAGTCAGAATTGTCATATATTGAAAATTGAAAGAAAAAAATCAAAACCCATCTCTTACATGCTTAGTCTTCTTTTGAAGCATTAGTGTTGTGAGTGTGACAAAAGTGTTTGTTTATCTTGGGTATTTTATGTATGATTGGTTGATTGATTTGTTTAAGGATTGCTTTGAGTGTTGAAAAAGAAAAGGAAAACTCTATATCCCTCCCATAGATAGATTTCATTGAATTGAAAGATTTTGCACTTGCATATTTGCATTGTTTGTTTGGGTTAAGAGTCCTCACATCATACAAAGTTTCATCCATTACCTTTGGACCTAAGCAACAACCATTAAAAAAGAAGTGTTTAATTTAAAATTAATTAGTCATTTTTCGTTTGATAGTGCACCAACATTAGCTAGGCTTAGGACCTTGGATTAAGATTGGAGAGAAAACTCTCCAAGGCCACCAAACTCAACCTAGAATTCATTAAAGAGTGTGAAAATTCATTCTTGCAACCAGTGTGTTGGGAATCTCCTCTAACACAAGAGTCAATCACAATGTCACATTAGGGAAAGTAGGGAGATTGCCCCTCTCTGCTTGTTTTAGTGTTTGTAGTATCACTTTGATAGGTACGCATACGGCGGTTCTATTGGGTTACACCTTCAAAGATTCAGGCTTAGCTACCTTTCCCTTACGTGTGATCGGACTTACAACTATTTGCTCGATCATCAATTGTTAGGTGGTAACCTTAATGGATTTTCCTAGGGATCCACATTGGTGAGTACAAGTGGGACGTGCCTGTAGTACCTAGGGAAGATATATGTTCATGGTCCCAGTTCCCCGGAGGGTACCTTCTGTTATCACCCTATAATTTATAGGATCAACTGGTGACTGGAATGTTATTTCTCTAGTGTTTTTTGTTTGTCAAATGATTTTTCATTCTGCAAATAATTTGAGAAAAGAAAGAAAAAGAAAAAGAAAAGAGGGCATAAAAGAATTTCAATAAGAGCCCCATGCAATAACAGTGACTCGGTCCATACCTTTAAAGCATGGCCAAGTTCTTTTAAATTGATGTTGATAGGAATAGTGAATAAGCTTGGCTAAACTGTTTAATCTTAGCCAAGTGACCTAGGTTAGTTGGTGAATAAATCTGGCCAGACTGTTTAATCTTGGTCAGGTATCCCCAGGATAGAGTAAGTTCTTAGCCCAACAGTTTAATCTGGGCTAATTGTTATAGGAAGTTAGGTTAGAACTTAGGGTAGTTTGCTTGATTTAAATAAAACCAGCTCGATGATCAATGTTGGACCATGTTTTGAATGCTCGAAAGGTTGTTTTCCTAACCCCTTGCTGATGTAAAGATGTAAAAGCTTGGGAAAACCCCATGATATTCTCTTATCCTAAGTTTTTCAGGGCCCATATGCTTTCGCACCCACATTTATGCATCGCTCATGTATCAACGGCCCAGATGATCGCACCTAGATCTACAATGGACAAATCTTTTCGGACCCCCCCCCCCCAACCATTCTACCTTTAACGGAGGGGGGGGAGGGGGGGTCTGGAATCACTGATAATGCATGCGCGCATCTGGACAACCCAAGTTTTGGCACTTAGATCTACGGTCTGTATTGGATTCTGGACCCCCCCATCCGTTCTGCATTTAATGGGGGGGGGGGTCCGGAATGTGTGTTAAAGAACGTGCACAGATATGCGGTCAAAAGGAAAGGGCTCAGATCGATGGCCCAAAGTATTTTTCAAACCTCCCCCGACTAATCTACCTTTAATGGTGGGGGGGGTCCAGAATGGAATCTTACTCTGGCGGGCCCCCTATCAATACGTGGCATAAATCTACTGGTCCCGAGTCCCACTGCCTCCTACTGTCTGACATACCTCATCACCTCGGGACGTCATCATCCACCTTTCCAAAAGAGTCACATCCCATAACTTCGCCAGCCCTTCTCCCTCATTTCACTCGTGGCAAGTCCCCTCACCATGATTTTTCCCCCAATCGATAACCGCCACATCACCCATCAGTATCCCTCAGTCGTTGTCACCTACCATCTCACATTCTAAATGACCCATTGGCCATTTATTACTGGATAACTTATCCGTTAACCAGCTGGCCTGTCCCTCGCGCCTAATGGATACCCGTTTATTCAAAATTACCCTCACTCTTCATTCCTTCACCATTTACCCACTCATCGCACCAGAGAATTTACCCCATTTTCTCCTCTGTTACAGTCAGTCACCCCCATCTACAGTCGCCCCCACTAATATTGTTTTATTTGCAGGTATTGTTACAGTACTGGCACCAAAATAAAAAAAAACAGAAGGAGAGGAGAATCTGTTTCTCCCGCCTCCTGTCGATCTCGATAGGATTCCATTGGCCGACAAAGACTATTTAATCGCAGACACTAAGTGCGATTTTGACTTCGCATACCTTCAATCATGGATTAAAGAAGTTTTCCTGGACCAAAGTGACGAAATTGGACTCTGGGAGTCCAACCTACCGCTGTATCTCTTCCCGCAGATTCACCATTTCCCAGAGTTCGCCCTCAAGTGCCAAGCCCACTATATTCTCGAGCAAAGCGCCATCGTATCCTCATCCGGGCAAGTTATCTTCCATCATGGCAGAAACCATCGACCAAATGATGCAAATATCCCGAGTCGACTTTGCATCACCTTTTAACCTTGAAATCCTTACAAAGTTATATCAGAAGATGAATTTCTCTCAAAGAGCTCAAATATTTGAGCTTTTTCTTCCACAATCTGCTAAGCTCCCCGCTACAAATCCCCCTTATCCTTCCTCGATGTTCTCAACCAAAGGAAACCAGGTTATCATGTCCCTATGTGCCTTGTTGGGTTATTATTCAGATCAGTGGGTAGATGAACCCATTCTGGGATTTTTGTCTATTTTCTCCACCAATGAGAAGCCTACTACATAGTTCGACTTTAGTACATTCTTGGGGAACAATATTCATGAGCAATTTGTCAATTTCTCCACAGAAGGCATGTTCTGGTATTCTTCAATACTGGCATACCTGTTCGCTTTCTTCCAAGCGGACAAATTTTCTTTTTCCATGCAAAAGATGGACGGAGATGGCAGACCGTAGGCAGTAACCGCATGGACTTCCTTGCTCAGACATAACTCCACGGAATTTAGTTTCAAGCAGTTCATCGATCAATTCTACCACCCAGTGGTGAGTATGCTCAGCGGCAGACCCGAACCCAGGATTAATGATGAAGTTCAGAGGATCCTACATCTCTCCGATCATACAAAGACTGGTGATTGGTACCTGTACCAAAATCACACTGAGATCAGAGTCTATGGGTGCGAGTTGGCCCCATATAAATTGCCCAAATACTTACCTGTCAGAATTTTTTCTCTGGAATACATAAGGCAGATGATAAACTCGGATGATATTCATTTTGTGTCTTTAAAGAAGAAGCAATAGCTCAGAATCAAAGGGTAAATTGGTTCTTTCATCTGCAACAATCGAGGCATCGGTGAGGAAGAAAATAGGCTGCTGAAGGAAATGAAATTATTTATGAGTTTCACATGGCACTACGATCCGTGTGGGATCATTTCAGAGATGAGGATAAAAAACAATAATATCCCGTATGTCCACGAATCTAGGCCTGAGGTAGAGAAATTTGCAAACCAGACAGGATGGGAACCAAACACTTTGGTTGAAACAGAACAATAGGACCCCTCAGTCACTGTATCATAGACAACCACACCACAGGATCCGAAGGAGAAAAAGCCTAGGCAGGATCTGTCACCTCCTGTCACTGAAGTGTCATTAGAAGAATTTTGACTGCACACCAAGAGGCCAAAAACCAGTCCAGCTCCTGACTTGGTTGGAGAAAAGGAAATTCCATCCACTACAGTGACAGAGGTTGATCAGTTGCTCCTCAACACAAGCAGCAAGCAGATTATAACCACTGTGTTACCAAAGAAGACTACAAATACTCCACCAATCAACCATCCAGGCAAGATAGGACCAAAGCTGAGCATCTTTGAGAAATATGACTTGATCAAGAAAAAGAATCAAACTCTGACCAACAGCACATATGCCCAATTCTGGAAGCAGACGTCGACTGCACAACACAGGCTACTATCGGCGTTCGACACGGAGAAGGGAAGAATGCACATGGAATTTCTCCAAGTGCAGGTACCAGACCCAAAGGTAGTCACCGATTACAAGAGGGCAACTTTTGAATTCCAAACTAAAGATGTGCACCATGTCGATCAAATGGATCTGCATAGGTAGACGGGAGAAATGGTTTTCTCCACGCTAGAACATGCTTCCACTACTGCCTCCAAGTTACAAGTGTCTCTGAACAGCGTCCAGACACAGTTGAAGTTGGAGAAAATATCATCCTTTGCCAAGGATAACAAGATAAAAACACTGGAAGAACTGGTCCTCAAGATCGGGTACGACCCCTCGAATGTGAAAGCAATCGAGGAGATGATCAAGAAGAAAAATGTCGACATAGCATATTTGAGGAAACAATTGAAGCTACCACCAACAGTAGACTCACGGGCAAAGGAAATAGCAGAGACAGAAGGAGAAAAAGATGAGATGCTTAAGTTAATCATGGTTCAGAATGCACAACTGAAGGAAATGGAAGATGAGATAGAGAAGCTAGTGAAAGAGAAAGAACAGTTGAAACCCATAGAAGTCATTCCATTGAGTGCAGTGCCACTCTCAGGAGTGAGCACAACATCACTAGTAGAAGTCCCGTCAACAAATCCACCGACGTCTATGGAAAAGACGATTGAATTGGCCAAATCTATGGAAGAGATGAACCTGCAGGAGACAGAGATTAGTAGACTCAAAAAGGAGATTGAGAACCTTCAGGAACTCAAATCTTCTTATCAAACCATCTTCTCCAAGGAAAAACATGTGTTAGACCAGCTCAAACAAGAGTTACAACAGCTCCGGAAGCAAACAATGGTAGGTAAAACACTGGCCGAAGTCAAAGAAAGTGTCTGGACAGACATCACCAAGTCTATGAACGAAATATGGCCAATGATACAAATTATGTTTGAGAAAAATGAATTGGTGCAGAGAAGTAAACAAGCCATTGAGAAGATCAGATCACAACTAGGAGAGATGCCCACACAGGCTAATGAAATCATCAAATTCTTGAATTCTAAAACCAGAGAGGAGCTAGAAGAGCTGAGAATTGAGGATAGAACAGAGACCATACTTGAGGTCAAAAGAGTCTTGACCAAGAAAGGACTGATGCTACAACTAGAAGAAAAGGTTCAGGCCATGGACCTAGGGGTGCAAAATTTTTTCAGCAAGATTGAGGTTCTACAGAAGAAAGGCCTTCCTAGTTTGAAGGTGATAAATGACAAACTGATGACACTCCCAGACTACAAAAAGAGACTAGCCGATGTGGCTAAGGATAGTTCGAAGTTTTCAGGAATTCAAGGCAGCATCACTCGCAAGGCATTCATAGATGCACTTCAGTTGGACATCAGCATACAGCATGAGATCCGGTACATATTCATCACCAAGCCTACTTTTTCCAAGTACACAGAAATGGATGAATTCTACCGAAGGTTACTCAAAGTCAGTGTTCCTAGTCATCTTCGATGGGAAGAGCTTTGTGACCTAATCGAGTAATCGATGAGCTGTCCCAGCCTAGTCAGTTGTCCAGTCAGACAAGGTCATGCAGAGGCATCACCAACGGTTCACCCAGAAAACAACATGCAGTTGTGACACATCATCAAACAGTTTTCTAGATTCTTGTAATTTGTTAAGTTAGTTAGGCTAAAAATAGATTTACCACGTTCTGATCTTTAATGACAGGATCGTTTGTAATTTTGGGTTATAAATACTTCACTTTTCGAAGTATTGAGGGTTGATCTTTACGCCCTGCGAACTATCAGACTATAATATTTTTCAAGAGATTTTCCATTAATACAAAGAGGCATTTTCATAGGATTCTTGCGTGTATTCACTGGTGATGTTTTTCTTTCTAAGTTCAATGTTATTCTCGCTTAGTTATCACACTGTTTGCTAAATCTAATCTTTGAAAGTAATGAATGTTGCAGGATTTATCTTTGTATACCCTGTTTCTCAC
>ML791583.1:11587-39910 GCA_009831015.1 Picea engelmannii | reverse complement strand
GCTTGGCTAAACTGTTTAATCTTAGCCAAGTGACCTAGGTTAGTTGGTGAATAAATCTGGCCAGACTGTTTAATCTTGGTCAGGTATCCCCAGGATAGAGTAAGTTCTTAGCCCAACAGTTTAATCTGGGCTAATTGTTATAGTAAGTTAGGTTAGAACTTAGGGTAGTTTTCTTGATTTAAATAAAACCAGCTCGATGATCAATGTTGGACCATGTTTTGAATGCTCGAAAGGTTGTTTTCCTAACCCCTTGGTGATGTAAAGATGTAAAAGCTTGGGAAAACCCCATGATATTCTCTTATCCTAAGTTTTTCAGGGCCCATATGCTTTCGCACCCACATTTATGCACCGCTCATGTATCAACGGCCCAGATGATCGCACCTAGATCTACAGTGGACAAATATTTTCGGACCCCCCCCGGACCATTCTACCTTTAACGGAGGGGGNATTGATAATGCATGTGCGCATCTGGACAACCCAAGTTTTGGCACTTAGATCTACGGTCTGTATTGGATTTCGGACCCCCCCATCCGTTCTGCATTTAATGGGGGGGGGGGTCCGTAATGTGTGTTAAAGAACGTGCACAGATCTGCGGTCAAAAGGAAAGTGCTCAGATCGACAGCCCAAAGTATTTTTCAAACCCCCCCGACTAATCTACCTTTAATGGTGGGGGGTGTCTGGAATGGAATCTTACTCTGGCGGCCCCCCTATCAATACGTGGCATAAATCTACTGGTCCCGAGCCCACTGCCTCCTACTATCTGACATACCTCGTCACCTCGAGACGTCATCATCCACCTTTCCAAAAGAGTCACATCCCATAACTTCGTCAGCCCTTCTCCCTCATTTCACTCGTGGCAAGTCCCCTCACCATGATTTTTCCCCCCAATCGATAACCGCCACATCACCCATCTGTATCCCTCAGTTGTTGTCACCTAACATCTCACATTCTAAATGACCCATTGGCCATTTATTACTGGATAACTTATCCGTTAACCAGCTGGCTTGTCCCTCGCGCCCAATGGATACCCGTTTATTCAAAATTACCCTCACTCTTCATTCCTTCACCATTTACCCACTCATCGCACCAAAGAATTTACCCCATTTTCTCCTCTGTTACAGTCAGTCACCCCCATCTACAGTCGCCCCCACTAATATTTTTTTATTTGCAGGTATTGTTACAGTACTGGCACCAAAATCAAAACAAACAGAAGGAGAGGAGAATCTGTTTCTCCCGCCTCCTGTCGATATCGACAGGATTCCATTGGCCGACAAAGATTATTTAATCGCAGACACTAAGTGCGATTTCGAATTCGCAGACCTTCAATCATGGATTAAAGAAGTTTTCCTGGACCAAAGTGGCGAAATTGGACTCTGGGAGTCCAACCTACCCCTGCATCTCTTCCCGCAGATTCACCATTTCCCAGACTTCACCCTCAAGTGCCAAGCCCACTATATTCCCGAGCAAAGCGCCATCGTATCCTCATCCAGGCAAGTTCTCTTCCATCATGGTAGAAACCATCGACCAAATGATGCAAATATCCTGAGCCGACTCTGCATCACCTTTTAACCTTGAAATCCTTACAAAGTTATATCAGAAGATGAATTTCTCTCAAAGAGCTCAAATATTTGAGCTTTTTCTTCCACAATCCGCTCAGCTCCCCGCTACAAATCCCCCTTATCCTTCCTCCATGTTCTCAACCAAAGGAAACCAGGTTATCATGTCCCTATGCGCCTTGTTGGGTTATTATTCATATCAGTGGGTAGATGAACCCATTCTGGGATTTTTGTCTATTTTCTCCACCGATGAGAAGCCTACTACATAGTTCGACTTTAGTACATTCTTGGGGAACAATATTCACAAGAAATTTGTCAATTTCTCCACAGAAGGCATGTTCTGGTATTCTTCAATACTGGCATACCTATTCACTTTATTCTAAGCGGAAAAAATTTCTTTTTCCATGCAAAAGATGGAAGGAGATGGAAGACCGCAGGCAGTAACCGCATGGACTTCCCTGCTCAGACATAACTCCACGGAATTTAGTTTCAAGCAGTTCATCGATAAATTCTACCACCCAGTGGTGAGTATGCTCAGTGACAGACCCGAACCCAGGATTAATGACGAAATTCAGAGGATCCTACATCTCTCCGATCATACAAAGACTGGTGATTGGTTATTGTACCAAAATCACACTGAGATCAGAGTCTATGGGTGCGAGTTGGCCCCATATAAATTGCCCAAATACTTACCAGTCAGAATTGTTTCTCTGGAATACATAAGGCAGATGATAAACTCGGATGATATTCATTTTGTGTCTTTAAAGAAGAAGCAATAGCTCAGAATCAAAGGGTAGATTGGTTCTTTCATCTGCAACAATCGAGGCATCGGTGAGGAAGCAAATAGGCTGCTGAAGGAAATAAAATTATTTATGAGTTTCACATGACACTACGATCCGTGTGGGATCATTTCAGAGATGAGGATAAAAAACAAGAATATCCCGTATGTCCACGAATCTAGGCCTGAGGTAGAGAAATTTGCAAACCAGACAGGATGGGAACCAAACACTTTGGTTGAAATAGAACAATAGGACCCCTCGGTCACTGTATCATAGACAACCACACCACAGGATCTGAAGGAGAAAAGGCCTAGGCAGGATCTGTCACCTCCTGTCACTGAAGTGTCATTAGAAGAATTTTGACTGCACACCAAGAGGCCAAAAACTAGTCCAGCTCCTTACCTGGTTGGAGAAAAGGAAATTCCATCCACTACAGTGACATAGGTTGATCAGTTGCTCCTCAACACAAGCAGCAAGAAGATTATAACTACTTTGTTACCAAAGAAGACTACAAATACTCCACCAATCAACCAGCCAGGCAAGATAGGACCAAAGCTAAGCATCTTTGAGAAATATGACTTGATCAAGAAAAAGAATCAAACTCTGACCAACAGCACATATGCCCAATTCTGGAAGCAGATGTCGATTGCACAACACGGGCTACTATCAGCATTTGACACGGAGAAGGGCAGAATACGCATGGCATTTCTCCAAGTGCAGGTACTAGACCCAAAGGTAATCACCGATTACAAGAGGGCAACTTTTGAATTCCAAACTAAAGATGTGCACCCTGTCGATCAAATGGATCTGCACAGGTAGACGAGAGAAATGGTTTTCTCCACGCTAGCACATGCTTCCACTACTGCCTCCAAGTTACAAGTGTCTCTGAACAACATCCAGACACAGTTGAAGTTGGAGAAAATATCATCCTTTGCCAAGGATAACAAGATAAAAACACTGGAGGAACTGGTCCTCAAGATCGGGTACGACCCCTTGAATGTGAAAGCAATCAAGGAGATGATCAAGAAGAAAAATGTCGACGTAGCATATTTGAGGAAACAATTGAAGCTGCCACCAACAGTAGACTCACGGGCAAAGGAAATAGCAGAGACAGAAGGAGAAAAAGATGAGATGCTTAAGTTAATCATGGTTCAGAATGCACAACTGAAGGAAATGGAATATGAGATAGAGAATCTAGTGAAAGAGAAAGAACAGTTGAAACCCATAGAAGTCATTCCATTGAGTGCAGTTCCACTCTCAGGAGTGAGCACAACATCACTAGTAGAAGTCCCATCAACAAATCCACTGACGTCTATGGAAAAGACGGTTGAATTGGCCAAATCTATGGAAGAGATGAACCTACAGGAGACAGAGATTAGCAGACTCAAAAACGAGATTGAGAACCTTCAGGAACTCAAATATTCTTATCAAACTAGCTTCTCCAAGGAAAAACATGTGTTAGACCAGCTCAAACAAGAGTTACAACAGCTCCGGAAGAAAACAATGGTAGGTAAAACACTGGCCGAAGTCAAAGAAAGTGTCTGGACAGACATCACCAAGTCTATGAACGAAATATGGCCAATGATACAAATTATGTTTGAGAAAAATGAATTGGTGCAGAGAAGTAAACAAGCCATCGAGAAGATCAGATCACAACTAGGAGAGATGCCCACACAGGCTAATGAAATCATCAAATTCTTGAATTCTAAAACCAGAGAGGAGCTAGAAGAGCTGAGAATTGAGGATAGAATAGAGACCATCCTTGAGGTCAAAAGAGTCTTGACCAAGAAAGGACTGATGCTACAGCTAGAAGAAAAGGTCCAGGCCATGGACCTAGGGGTGCAAAAGTTTTTCAGCAAGATTGAGGCTCTACAGAAGAAAGGCCTTCCTAGTTTGAAGGTGATAAATGACAAACTGATGACACTCCCAGACTACAAAAAGAGACTAGCCGATGTGGCTAAGGATAGTTCGAAGTTTTTCAGGAATTCAAGGCAGCATCACTCGCAAGGCATTCATAGATGCACTTCAGTTGGACATCATCATACAGCATGAGATCCGGTACATGTTCATCACCAAGCCTACTTTTTCCAAGTACACAGAAATGGATGAAGTCTACCGAAGGTCACTCAAAGTCAGTGTTCCCAGTCATATTCGATGGGAAGAGATTTGTGACCTAATCGAGTAATCGATGAGCTGTCCCAGCCTAGTCAGTTGTCCAGTCAGACAAGGTCGTGCAGAGGCATCACCAACGATTCACCCAGAAAACAACATGCAGTTGTGACACATCATCAAACAGTTTCCTAGATTCTTGTAATTTGTTAAGTTAGTTAGGCTAAAAATAGATTTACCACGTTCTGATCTTTAATGACATGATCGTTTGTAATTTTGGGTTATAAATACTTCACTTTTCGAAGTATTGAGGGTTGATCTTTACACCCTGCGAACTATCATATTATAATATTTTTCAAGAGATTTTCCATTAATACAAAGAGGCATTTTCACAGGATTCTTGCGTGTATTCACTGGTGATGTTTTTCTTTCTAAGTTCAATGTTATTCTCGCTTAGTTATCACACTGTTTGCTAAATCTAATCTTTGAAAGTAATGAATGTTGCAGGATTTATCTTTGTATACCCTGTTTCTCACTTTGAAAGATTTTAGTGTTTCATCTTCTAATTTTATGATAAAGAAATTCTTAACTGCTTCTTTTTTGTAATTGACATTCTCACCTTTTCTACTATTTCCTCATTTATGTTGCTAAAAGAATCCAGCGACTACATTATCTTGCCCTGTGAAAGGTTCCTTTGTTTTTTGGTTTAGATTTTTATTTTCATGGTATAGACCCCATAGCCCAATGGATGTGTAAACTATCTCAGCCAACTCAACAAACACTACATCAACAAAACCAACATATTCTATTTACCTAGCCTAATATTTTAAATTTGAAACATATCTAAATCATATAGAGATATCTGTCTCCGAAGATGGTAGGGCTAGATCCCAGCTTTGAAGTGGTTGGATAAAGTTACCTCCCATAGATTTCTTCTTTCCTGACAACCTCTAGGAAATTTACAGAGCATTAACACCTTCCTTAATAAATGGTACTTGCACCAGTCAGGGTTGTTTTGCATTGTTCATCGTAATTTCTCCTGACACCTTCACTAGTCAATCTGGTGGGGACTTCATCTCCCCCACGAGTATGGTTTTCGGAAGGCCCCTGAGCCAATTGGTTTACTTGTTGTTTCCTATATTTTGTTAGGGGTGTTCTCTTTGATTCCAGTTCTAGGTCAGCAATAGGTTGATTGTTGTTTGTTAGTTACATATACTTTTAGCCATGTATGAACTATTGCACCAGTCCTGTCGATTAAGAGGACTAGATCCTATTACAGAGGTGGAACCGCCTCCGAAGCAACACCATATCTATGAAAAAGACTTGAAAGGTTCATATTTATGGTTTGACAAAGCTGGCTTGATTGAGGTATAAGTGGTTGACGAACGTCCTCCAGACGACTTCAATCCTCCTTTAACTGAACCTAACTCCCCTATATTATTCCAAGTACAAGAAATTTCATTGAACATTTTTCTGTATTCAGTCATCCTCCTACCATGTCTGGACCTAATGCTTCTTCTAGTGAAACTGATCCCTTAAGCCCATCCTCAAGTGGTATTTGGGGAAAATCATCCGAGGGCATCCCAGTCATGTCCTCATTCCCACCCCTTAGCTCCATTAGACCTTCATCGTCGATACCTTTTGTTTTTGGTTCCTCCATGTGGGGGATGTCGCCTGCATCACTAAATCCATCCATTAGTATACCTAGGGTTCCCCCTCCCATCCCATATACTTATCTACCCATATCTAAATTATTTTCCAGTGGATGATCGAGCTTTAGTTTCAACATGGGAAGTGAATATCCTTCCACTTCCACCAATTTAGTGACCGGCCCGACATCATCAGGGGAAGGTACATCTTTTGGATGGAGTATTCCTAGTGGTTTTGGGGTTGTCCCTAGTCAACCTCGGGGAAGTGAAACTTCTAAAGGTTTCCCTTTTCCATGGGTTATCACACACTTCCCTCAGGGCACATCCCTTGGGGGGAATTGGAGTTTTCCATTTGTCCATACATCTGGTCCTGGAGGTTTCTTCCCTCGGACTAGCACTGGGAACCTTTCTCTTAGAAAGTCCTTTTTCTCCCTAGGAGATTTTTTGGTGGTGGGAGTAGTCATGCTCCTTCCAGTGCTACCATCCCTGGGGGAACTCAATCTCCAACCATTTCCCGACCTTCCAATAGCACCAATATAAGGGGACTGCAAGGTCCATCTGGGACAGCAGAGACTTCACCTCCCTCCCAGTCTCCATTCGCATTGTTTCCCTTTCTTCCAATGCTTGACTTGCTAGATTTATCACAATTAATGAATGACCCTATTTCCAATGACCCATCATGGCCCACGATGCCATCAAAAATCCCATCATACATTCTGAAGTTTGATGACAATCCCAGAGAATACCCCTCCATACACATCATGACATACCATGTGTGGTGCATGTCCAATTATTTAATGGATTATAGTGTCAGATTGTGTCTTTTCCAAATATCCCTGACTGGAACCGTTCCTTAGTGGTATATTGAATTGAAGGGTGGTTCTTTTAGAAGCTTCAATGAACTAGCAATGGCGTTTTTAATACATTAAAAATTTCTTATTTAGTATGAGATAGGAACAGAGCTCTTGACTTCCCTGCATCAAAATAATTCCACGCACATCTCTGATCATATTCACGAGTGGCGTCGACGACATAGGATGATTAAGACTCATATTCTGAACAAGCTCCTAATGGAGTGGTTCACTAAGTCCCTCTTATAACCAATTTCCATGGATGTGGCTATGGTTGGGGAAACTACCAAAGAGAAAGACATATTGTGTGCCCAACATCTGGATTTGATCTATTCTCAGTCAGGTACTCTCTATGACATCATTCCAAATGCTCCTCACCCATCAAATGATCCACATAAACCTCTCCCAAGGGCCCCATGCTAATGGTGTGGTTGGTTTTGTTTCCCATGCATCTGTTAACCAACTAGCTAATCAAATAGGACAATTATCCATTCAATCACAACCTTCAGAAGTTGGAACTAATGCTCAAACTATTGTATTCCCTCCTCAAACCTCTGAGGTGAATTCGATGCAATCCACACAACCGAAGAATCCTCAGCAACCTAGAGGCAACAAAAAGAAAAATTCCACGGATGAGAAAGGGACTACCACTACCCAAACTCCCTAGGAGGGAGGCACTAAGGAGAAGAGGAAATCTCGGTTCCCCTATATCGTTTGTGGGGGGGACCATCCCACTCACCATTTCCCTCCGAAAGATGAGACCCGTCAATATTTGGCAAAACAACAAGCCCCCCAACAACCTGTTGTCTTAACTCATACTTTCCCTCCCCATCCTCAAAACATGATTGCCTCAAATCCTGCCCTTCTGCCAAGGGGCATTGTAGGTACCCCTCACCATGAGGGGTCTTCCTAGAATGTTTCAGTTTTCATGTGTGACCACATGATCAACTTGCAAACTTGGAACAAGAACTACGAAATTTCTTAGCCTTCCAATGTTGCCCCGGATGTAGTATCTTCTTCCCAACCTAGTGGCCTTCTTTAGATAGAGAATCCATTCTTTGATGCACCGCTTCGCCCCCTGAAGGGAGTTATTTGTCATACAACACATCATCCCAACACATGGGTTTCCCACAAATACAATATTGTGGAAGACTTAGCCTAGCTACCTTGTGCCATGTTGGCCCTCGAAGTTCTCCAAAGATGCCCCACGCAACGGAAAGAATTTGTATCATCCATAGGTGGGGTTGATCGCTCGGAATCAATATTGATTACCTTTGAAATTACCCAAGTTACTTATAGGCTCTCCCATCAAGTATCCTTCTAGATTAAAGTGCGAACAATGGTGAAAAACATCTTCTGAAAAATCATTGATGAAGGATCCTCGACTTGCATCATGTCGATTTCTTGTTGGAAATCCCTTGGCTCCCCAAGCTTGATACGTCTGCTACACTATTAAAATCCTTCGATGGACATATGTTCCAACCTCATGGAATAATAACCTCTTTACCCATTGATTTAGGTGGAAAGACTATCTCTATTTCCATAGAGGTCATCGACACAGCACTTGAGTACAATCTATTACTCGGTCGTAGTTGGTTCTGTTAGCACTCTGTAAATTTGTTCGGTTGATAAAACAAATGATAGAGGTAACCTACAAACCAAATTTAGAGCTAGCTACTAGTCTGCTCAGCTTAGAGAGGGCTCTCTCCTATCACTTGGTCTTTAACAGATGAATTTTCCTTAACAAATCAATGGCTAGGTTTTGTTGCTTTGAAGGGGTTTTTTATAATTTTGTTTGCAAGGAAGGGGAGGGACACTTAGGGCTATGGAGTCAAACTTCTGAAAATGAATGGAAGCATTGAATGATCGGTAGAACTCTCCATAGGATAAAGGCTAAATGAGGCAATAAATCTAAGTTATAATTTGTAAATTTGCAGAGTGTAGGAATAAAAGAAAACATATAACTGCATCATAGCATTAAAGAAATGAATTCTGAATTATTTAGGAAGAACTTAACACAGTTTAAATTGCTTCAGCCGAGAGAATCACAATATAAATTTTGGGCCTTTGACTATCCAATTTAAACAGAAGACAGCGAAAATGAAATTAGAAATACAGGAAATGCATACAAAGAGAGGAGAAAAAACTCAGATCAGCACTATTAGAATATTTTCATTAAGACTTCAAGACTTCTACATGTGTATTCTATTTAGCTTCAGAAAATTACATTCAAGTTCCAAATAGCTAAAATCGTGCCCTTGCACTTTTGCCAACTCCTAATACATTTGGAAGTCCTAATATTTATACAAGTTGAGTTCCTTCTGTTTGAAACCGATTATAATGATCGAAATGAAACGTTTCAGTTTCTGAAACTGATTACAATAATTACAAGGGGCATATTCAGTTTTGAAACCGATTACAATGATTAGCAAGAAAAAGTTTCATGATCCGGCTTCTAACTCCTCTGATGCTTCAGTATCATTCTTTGTCACTTGTTCTGCTATGGTCTTCCACCTTATCTACCATGTTCAGTGACATCTGGACATCATCTACTAGACCCTGGAAAACTGCACTTTGTCTTACCCAGCCATACTATCTCCTTCCATTGCAAGTCAGAAGGGATATCATAATCTATCATTTCTTTGATCAGGATCTCCAGGTCAATGCAAGAAGCATATGTCATGATTGGTAGTCCAATTTTGACTGCTTTGAACTGATTAAGAATCTCAAAGTCAGTAATCATATGTTCAACTAGTGTAGCTCCTTTCATATTTTCTTCCAGGATTTCAAACTTGGAGTGATCTATTCTGCACTGAGTGAGGCAAGCATTGTATTCTTCCTGATCATACAATTTTCCCTTTCCATCCCAAAATGGTGGGAGACCTTTGATAAACAAATATTTGAACTCTTGCACACTTTGCTCCATCTGTGTTGCCTTGATTTGGATTGATTTCAATAGGTTATGTTTAGCAATAACCCTCTTGGCCCAGATAATCAATGTAGTTCTGTATTTAACTCCAATAGTATGAAGTTCTGCAGTAGGAATGGAGTTGAGTAGATTTATGGCATTTTGGTCCCTTCTAATGGATTCTTTGTTAAAGTTTCATTTACAACAGTGCACTTGCTTCTGGATGTGATGGCTATGTTGTCTTTATCATTGATGAAATTCAAACACACTCTGAACTTGGTAGCTTCAACAGCTATAGAGTCCTAGATGATATGATTGTCCCCCTGCAATAGGTTTTTTCCTCTTAATATCATTTTCAACTTATATATCCTTTCATGTAGGACTTCATTTTCCTTTTAACATCGAGCCATTCTTTCATCCTTTGCCTACATCTCCTGCTTAAATTTATCTATGCTTCCTTTTAGCCCTTTTATTTCTCCTTATTTCAAGCTAACTTGTGACATAGCCTGGGAAATTCCTTCAGTTTTTGGTCCAGCTTCTGCAGCAAGAGGTACAACTACGGCCTTGTTTAGCAATTTTGTCTACCCTTGTGACCACTTCACCTTTTCTTGTTCTAGATGCAATGCCCTAGCCTTGTAGTCCAATGCCTCTTAATGAAGTGTTTCATTTTCATGTTCTAGAGCAACCAATTCTATTATTTGTGGATGCTCTACGACAGACATTTTCAATTTATTCTCCAAGATTTGAATTAATTTGTCTTTTTCCTCCAATGAGGATTTCACCCCTTGGGGGCCTTCAGATTCCATCCTCTTGACTTAAGCCTACCAAGCTCTGCTAGATTATTTTTCTTGCCTCAACTTCCCTTCCAATTTCATTGCATAAGATGACAGCTTTGAATTCTTCAAGCTTAAACTCAGGTAATCAGAATACAACATATCACTGGTATTCTTATGGAATTTGACCTTGTCTAGAGCATTGATGTTGTCATACCTTATCTTTATCTCTGAGACTTTGTCTTCATCTACAACTGCAATGTTAAAGGTCCTCTTTTCAACATCCCTTACTGTGAATAGAGAATATTTATGCTGAGAAATATTTTCTACTTCAGGGACTAAATCCCTCATCTCACCCAGAGCTATGTTTCCCTTCTCAAAAATATGTTTTGCCAAATATTCTTTAGATTGGTAAGCTACCCCAGATGTTTTATCAAAGATGTGTTTCTTGCTGCTAAAGGTTCTTGAGTTGCCTTCACTTTGGAGTTTTCTTTCCTTTTCAACCTCTACAGTGCTAGTGCCACTTTCCACCATATCTAGATTTACTTGTTCTATGGGCTCTTCCTCCTCTAAGTTCACTATCTGTGGAGACTGTGAAATATTCATATTCTTAGGAGTCGTTTGTTGATCACTGGTGCCCATGGCCTCTGAACTTCTTCTCTTTTTGTAAACACTCATCTTATTCACTTTGACTATCAGTTTCTGAGAATCTTGTTGTGTTTGACTTTGTTGCAGGGTTGCCTCCACTTGTTGTGTTTGAGTTGGTTGAAATATTTATTCCATATCAACACAGACTTGTAGGTTTTCCATCTTATCAAAACCCTCAACATGTTCATGCTCATAAGGGGCATGTTTTTTCATCAATATTCCATTGGATATGATTTGGTGTGGATCATATCTTCTTCCCTGTAGCTTTGCAAAACCAGACTCTTTGATCTTTGCTTGAATCTAAGATAAGCATGATCTATTTTTGAGAATGAAGGTGCCAATGATAAAAGGGAATTTGAGGTTGGAGGCTTTGTGCAACTTCAGGAAATTATTTGTCTCAGATATAATTCTTTGCCTAATGAATTCAAGGGCAAAGATTCTGGGGATCAGAAAAATAGGCAATATATAGGGGGATTCATGACAACCATTAACCCAGATTACTGTTGAGTGCATGAATAGTACCCAATCCCCCACCCTGTTCTATGGATTTGGTTGTAGATATCTCTTCTTGACAACCAAAAATATAGGTAGGATGGTATTGAAAATCAAACTGTAAACTCTAGACATGACTTTGTTTATGAAGATAAGAAATGTAATCCTTTTACATTCAGTTGATACAAATGTTTCTTTAGGAAATTTTCTCTTATTGGTTTCCAGGAAAATCTTCAACACATAGGTGTAGTATCTTAAATGCCTTAGAGAGAGAAAATTCACCAGTTGTTTATGGATATTGTTAGCTATGAATTGATCAAAACTAATGCAGACTGACAGACCAGACTCTGACTTGAAAAATATCAAAAGGAAACCAAGCATGACTTCGACCACATGTTTGTCAGTGTCTAGACCTAAAACTTGACTCAAAAGGGAACAGACACATTGGACTTCAATAACCATTATACTCACATTCATGGAAAAGAAAGACTCTCTGAAAAATGTTTTATTTTGACAATTGTCTGTAAAAACAAATCTCAGACTTCTTATGGACATTCTCTGTATACCATAATTAGCTTTTCTTCATTGAAAGGTTCATACATTAGGGAGAAAGACTCTGGTACAATGAGGGATTCTCGAATTGACAGACTCTCTACCCTACACATGACCTCGAACCCTTGTTTATTTACGACGACTCTTTCTTCATGTGAATATTGTTCGATGCACCAACCTATAAATTCATGAAAAGGGAAAGTGATTTCGATAGCATAAGGGACTATGGTGGCCTAGACTTCTTCAAGGAACGATATACACCTTCCTATATTATCAGACAAGTTGCTTCTGGACACAGAGATGGGATAAATGGTGATTTCGGTATCAAAGACGTCTAAATATCGGTCAATTAGGGCTTCTTCATTCGTCACAAGGTCTTTTTATGTTACTGTGGTTATGATAGGATCCATGGTTGTGATGAAAAATACCTGGAAATGAGTGGAAATGGCATGCAATTGGCGCATTGTTGAGCTGCAGTTGAACGAGGGTGGTCGCGCCAAGTTTCAAATGGTCCATTGTTTGAAAAAATAATAAAATAACCAACAAAATTCCCTTTTATACTTTTCCCAATTTTGGGGGTGTAAGGAACTGGTTTGGGGCAACCTGCTTTTCACCCCGAAATGCACCTAGTGGGCATGTTAAGAACCAAATATCAATATAGCATAGAAAAACCTCAGAAAAAGTGTGCAACGCCTTGAAAAAGACATAATTTCAGATAATAAGCCTCTTCGAGGGGGAAACCTCCTTTTACCCCACTTAAATGTTCAAGTACAAGATGGTTCCAAATGAAAATGTCTCCTTGGTATATATAGGAGACTAGGAGGTATAATTACCACTAATGGAATAAAGACGACATAAATAAAATAACATTACTAATCTAATATGCCCCAATTAAGGGGTAATGAGCCAATATTAGGGCTTAACATGCCCCTCCACTTGAGACAAATTTTGTCCGCAATGCTTGAGTAATTATGGATGCTTCTGTATAAAAGACTCATCTTCCCAAGTGGAATCTTCAGCTGGTAGTTTGTTCCATTTAATGAGATACTTTGAAATGGATATGTTCCTCAGCTGGTGAATTTCTGTGTCAATGATGGCTTCAGGCTCCAATATGTTTTTTCCTTCCTCTTCAAGTTCTCGAAATATAGTTTGAAATGGGATCTTGTTGCCTATAACCTTCTTTAAGAATGAAACATGGAAAACTGGGTGTACTCGTGAAGATGCAGGCAACTCCAATTTGTATTTCATAGTATCAATCTTTTGAAACACCTTATAAGGGCCATAGTACTTTGGTGATAATTTATTATCCTTCTTGGCTTGCTTGAGGGACATATATTTGTATGGTTGTAGTCTTAAAAACACCCAATCCCATACTTCAAAACTTCTTTCACTACGATGTTGATCTGCTTGTGGTTTCATGTGATTCTGGGCCATGGTCAAATTGTCCTTTAAGATTTGGAGAACTTGTTGTTGATTCTCGATGTGATATTCCACTGCTTGAACCTTAGATTTTTCTTTTAGAGAAGAAGTGATGTAAGGAGGGTGGTATCCATAAAGTGCCATAAATGGTGTCATTTTTGTTGCAGTATGAAAGGAAGTGTTATACCACCATTCTGCTAAGGGTAACCATTTGAACCATTGTGTTTGTTTATCAGAGACAAAGAAACAAAGGTAGCCTTCTAGACATTTGTTCACTATCTCAGTTTTTCCATCAGATTGAGGATGATAGGATGAGCTATGAGCCAATTGAGTACCCAAACAAGAAAATAATTATGTCCAAAAAAGTCCAATGAAGATGGGATCTCTGTCACTTACAATAATCTTTGGGCTACCATGTAGCTTTTGAACTATCTCCATGAATGCGGTGGAAATTGTACTAGATTTGAAGGGATGAGAGAGTGCAAAAAAGTGTGCATACTTGGTTAGTCTATAAACAATCACCATAATGACACTCTTTCCTTCAGACTTCCCCACAACTTACAGTGGAATTTACAGTGGAATAAGTGGAATTTACAGTAACTTCCCCACAACTTATCGCTTTTGTCCTTTCCCAGAGATATCACTTGTATATCGTGCCCCGCACAAAATAATTGATATAAAATTCTGAAAGTCGTACCAGAAATACTACAGACTATCCACGATCCAATGAAACTAGTCCTACTCAATTTGGATACTCTAGGAAGAAGTTCTTATTTTTTTACCTGGAAAACCTTCTTGAGACTAGTCAAGAGGACTAGTCAGATACCCTATCTTACACAGGGTGTATCTACAAATTTAAGATGACCCAGAAGCTGAAATTTTTACCACATATACCTTACTAATTTCTATGAATATCCTCTGGAGTTCAGGGTCTGAAACGTTACGGAAAATTAGTTATAGCAAAAATTCCTCAATGAATCAGTTTAGGATAATTCCATAACCCTATATTGTACAGGTTGTATCTTCGAAAGTATAAGGCCTCAGGAGATGAAATTTTAAAAAAACATACCTTGATCCGTCTACTAAATATCCTCCAAGCCGTTCCTTCTGAAACATTGTAGAAAAAAAGTTATAGTGAAAATTCCAAGGTGTCTCAAATGTAGCAGCGAAACCCCAAGACCTTGAGCTCTGATACCATATGTTAAGAACCAAATATAAATATAACATAGAAAAACCTCAGAAAAAGTACTCAACACCTTGAAAAAGAGATAATTTCAGATAATAAGCCTCTTTGAGGGGTTAACCTCCTTTTACCCCACTTAAATGTTCAAGTACAAGATGATTCCAAATGAAAATGTCTCCTTGGTATATATAGGAGACTAGGAGGTATAATTACCACTAATGGAATAAAGACGACATAATCAAAATAACATTACTAATCTAATATGCCCCAATTAAGGGGTAATGAGCTAATATTAGGGCTTAACAGGGGCCAAGTAGCCTTGAACAAAAACCACGGTTTTAATTTTGGCTTGCTTTCTAAAATTAATCTTAGCGTAGTTTCTTCCCCCGAAATCATCCTCAGTCATCGATCTTGAGATTTCACGATCCACGTCGTATCAGGCCCCCTTCACTTAGCGCTTTTTCCATTTTTAGCCTCTCCCCACCATATTTAACCCCTTCCTTGGTTTATCAGGCTTCTAAACCAATTTAGCATCTCGCTAGTTTCCGAAGTCTTGATTTCACATAAAAAATTTAATGGTGACTAACAGGTTCTATGAGATAATTGCAATTATCTCGTCGGTCTTTAGGATTCTAGGTTTCCCTCATCAAGAGAAAATCGTTACGATCGATCATCTTGAGTTCTACACCCTAGACCTTGGATCCAATGCGGGGTCTAATGTACCCTTTGTCAGTGATACCACATAGTTTACTCTGAACATTGGTGCAGGAATGTTAAAATATTCTTTGCTTGTAGGTATATTTCCACTTCCCTCACCATCTCCCACTGCAACCATCTCCCCCATCAACATGATTTCTTCATCTACTAGTGGATCCCTCAAGTGTTTTGATCCTTGGGTGGTACCTCGTTCTGAGGATGTTGAATATCATGGAGCATCCATGCCACTCACTACAGTTGAGATTGTCGATATGACGATCCCATCAGTATCAGTTGATATTGGTCAGAAAATCCATCCTCATTTGGAGTGTGATCAGGCTACTCCACCCATACGAGTTGTTGACTCTCTCAATTCACATGAATCTCTTGATTGTGAGTTTCCTTTAGAAGAGGCCATCTTGGATGTCATGGCTTCTATAGAAAATACCAAGGAAGATGAGCATCATCGAGAATCCATCCTCCCTAGTTTAGAACTAATTATAGTTGACATGATGGGTCTTGATCTGAGACTGGGGGAATTTGTTAGGACACCTAGTGAATCCCCTAGTATTGACCCTTTTCCGCCTTGTTTATCTTTTTCAAAACTTTCCACTGAATTATCTACTTCCCCTTCCATCGAAGATTCAAATTCTATACCCCCTTCACATATTGATGGAGCCTATCAAGAAGCTTCCCTAGCTTGCGAGACTACTCACAATGATTATCTTTGTATGCGAAAATTCAATCCTAGGTGGCATGGTCGCAGCGTGATGAGCCATATGATGATGATATCAGCTCATGAGTTCATTAATGATGAAAAGGATCCTTGGCTTGAGCCTAGACATGGGCTCTAATTGGTGTAAAGAATCGAGGTGCATAGTGCACTTTCCATTTTTCATTATTCACCATCCACACTTCCGGGCATATGTCTTAGGTTCAAACCCTACCGGTTGCGACTCTAGCCACTTATTTTTCACGTTGTAACTGGTTATGTAGTTCCTACCCTTCATGGGCGCCGTAGTTAGCACCCAGATTACCATTTGGTTCCCATGTTCCATTTTCCCATAGGCCCAAGAGACCTATTTATCCCTGCCATGACTCGAAGACTGAGCCTCATTATCCTCTCTTTGTCTATATTTTGGCCACATCCCGTGGGGGGTTCCCGAAATTTTTTTATGTTTCTTAATGGTCGCCTATTTATTTGATACTTGTTTCATGCCTCCCCTCATTGTGTCGATGTTTTCCCATATCCTTCTTACCATTATGCAGCAGCCTTGACCATTCGTCTCTTGCATTATTTTTCCTCCATTTTGCATCCACTTTCCTAGGGAGAGAACACACTACTAAGAGTCGAACTCACTTGCCAGTACCATTTGCATCCTTCATTGCTTAGGTTGGCTCCACGTCCTTCGAACATAGGAGCATGTTGGTAAGCCACTCGTTCTCTCCCGCTGAGTCTCCTTTAAGCTCTTTTCGGACTCTCTAAAACATGAAATGTTGTCGATTGAGCTTGTCTTCTTTCACACTCATTAAATGGTTTGAAAGGACATATATTCGTTATAAGTTTAAGCCTTTTCCAGAACAGATGGACTAATTAAGAAAAAGGAATACTCTGGTCCACCTGGGCTAGAAGAGTTCTCCCTTGTAATTTTTTATCCTTTTTCGGGCTTGGGGGACTAAATTTATGAAAAATAATTCCAAGCATACTTGTGTCATTCTCTCGGGCTTGTTAAACCATGAAGGAGACGAAAAATACAAAAAACAATAAAAAATCAAAAAGAGGGGTTTTTTCACCATTGACCTATTCCCAAAATGGCAGCGTCAATCGAGTCGCCCTTGAGCATGGTAGATGTTTGAGTCCTCATCATACAGTTAGGTTTTATCTTTCCTAGGAGCCATTCCAGTAATATGATTCAGAGATACTCCTCCAACAAGTTACTCTTCCAGTCATCATGGAGAGTGTTTCAATGCCTCTTGCATTGTTGCACTATATTCTTCCAACTCTTTTATCTTACTACCAAGACACCATTGTGTCGTGCTATATGTTCAAGGGAATTTCAATCCTGAGTCAACCATCTGCTTTTTTCTTGACTTTCCAAGTCGGCCATCCCTGTGTCAGTTGTACTTTGTGATATTCTCTCTTCACATCATCTCTCGGTGTATGTTTTGTGTCAATTGATGGGGGATACATCAAGGCCCTCCTTCAATGGATCTCTTCCTATATACTTCAGTTCATTATCTAGGATAGGGCTCTAGAAACAAGTTAGTACCTTGGATCTTACAGTCATCAGTGGCATGCCTCCTCGTGATCAAGAGTGGGTTTGTATCATTGACTCTTGATCAATTGAGTCTACAAGTGCTTAAACCAACTCCTTTATTCACTCTCATTATATTGTAATAGGTACCTTGGGGTCCATCTTCATCATTGATGGGTCCCCTCATGTCTGTTAATGGTATACATCATTGACCGGTAATCAGATAGTTTCGACCATGATCGACATCAGCTCATCTATTCGCATGTTGTAGATTCGTACCATCGAGGTTTGGGATGAAGACCTTGGGTTGGGGCCATATCCTTCCTTTACAACATCCCCTCCCAAGATATGATGGAGTATATCACTTCTATATGAAGACTTCAGGGGCACTCTCCTCAGTGCTCGTTGTCTACTTGACATCTATATGTTGTGTCATGGATCCAAATTGTATCTATTGGTTGATATGATTGAGTTCATGACAGAGATCCACATTGTATCTACTAGTGGGTATGATTTAGTTCATGACATAGATCCACATTGTATTGTCTCATGTCTATGGTCTTATTTATCACATGTATCCGTTATGTATTATTTCATGGCCATGGTCTAGCATTTCATTTCATGGATCCAAAGTGTATTGTTTGGCGGACATGCATATTATGAGTCTGAGTATGTGTACCTATGGGATTGGTCTATATATACTCATCCTTGGTGTTTGATTGTAGGACTTATTTGGTCTATGAACCTCATTTTATCTTTCCTTATGTTTCCTCATCTGCAAATTATTGTAATGTATTTCGGCCATCTAATCCTTTCCTGACCTCACACATTAGGGGGAATATTTTATAGCCTTAATTTCCACCCTATAGGCCAGAGAGGATGTCATCAGAGGATCAAGGCCCTAATGCATATTTTTCCTATGGTTTCATAGATTTTGGAGCCTTCTTTACCCAATTTTAGGAATCCTCGTTGGATAACTAGCAGACAACATGCAAGGCCCTTACTTGAAACTAGTTATGCAACAAGTGAGGCACTGTCAAGTTTATATAATTGAATGGTTACGAGGCGAGAGGAGAGATATGAGTTGGATATTAGTGGCTAAGACCTAGGAAATCACATCATTTGAGTTTCTAATGGCCTCTATAATTTCTAGAAGCCTCTCCCAAGCCTCCTCCTAGAGCTATATAACAAAGGCAAGCCTTGGGAAAGAGAGGGAGAATTCAAGAGCAAGGTTATTCTATCAAACAACAGAAATATTCATCCAAATAAGTCATTGAATCCTAGCATGACCAAGGATCATTAAGGAGAAGCAAGGAGCAAGGATATTGAAGGATCCTACACCAACACTTGAGGTATGCAATTGTGATGTAAGTTTCTATTTGCAATCAGTAGATCATTTGGTTTTCCCCTGAATATTTGTCATGGATATATAAATGTTTAGATCTGATTTAATAGACTACAAATCATATTATATTCAAGATATATCTAGGAATCTAATACTAGGAAGACAAGTCGAATGGTATTTTTTTATCTTTGGTGTGCAGGGAGAAGATTCTAGAAGTTGGAGTTGAAACTTCAAGACTGCAGCATCCAGGAATATACCGAGGAAAATCTTCAAGAAAAGGTATTCCATTATTCCATCTTCTTCTGTAATGATCTTATTGCGTGTCTCTAGGAGAACCATAAGAAATCTACTCCTCCTGTCTAGGATATCTAGTCTTATCCTAGGCAGATCTGACTGATCTACTCAATGAGATCCTTGTGAGAATTTTTCTCATAACACCCAGAGGGATTGTTGTTGGTTAAAAATATAAAATCCTACATATAAACCTTCTAGATGCTTCACCCACAAATCCCCTAAGAAATAAATGAAACACTTCTCTGTAAGAAAAGGGGGACCCATGAGAATAAATGATTATGAATGCTTACAGGGTTAGTTGCAGGATAAGAGGTCTCATCACGAGCCATCCTATCATGATCATGGGTATCTAGTGGTATGACATTACCATCATCTAGTCACCAAGCTAGGGAAATGGATCTCAGTTGCATGGCTGAGAGAAAGGGGGTCTCATGCATCAAGAGCCAGACTTTTCATTTTTTCAAGGTATTTGTGAGTGACATTGTCATTATATAGACACCACAATAGGGAAGTGACCTTCAACTCGTCCTTAAAACATGAAAGAAACAAAGAATGGAAAGATAATGAGCTTGGAAAAAGTTCATTGCAAACAAAGGTGCCACACACCCTCTATAAAGGAACCCATGAATGAGGCACTACAACCCCTTGTATGTCATGAACCCCATCCCCAGTGAGTCATGACCCATAACCACTTCATCTAATTCACATGGAATAGAGAGGGATCACTTGGGAAACACTCCTTGACCTAGGGAGAGATCTACCCAATAGGACACCTTGTCAATCCTCCCATATCCAATCTTGGCAAGTTGCATGATGTCTTTGAGAACTTACTTGTTTGACTGGGTAATCTTTGATGCACATGCCTAGGTGGCTCATTTATTTATTTTATTTACTCATCATGATATTATGACTTGATATCCTTGGAGGGTGTGCTTACTTGTCTTTGCAAGACCTAGTTGGTGGATAGTTTTGGAGGAACAAGCCTAGCTTGGGCTTCCATGGAGCTTGAATCCCACAGGTTGGATGCCAAGGGCCCACATGTCGAATGAGAGAGATGAACCTTTGGAGGCCTAGAAGATGACTTGAGAGACATAACCTATCCATTACATGCTAAATGTTTTACCTAGGAGAGGAAAAATGTCACATTTTGAGTCTTAACGTCACATGGAGGGGATAAGGTTTGGTGGTGAAGACATGGTTCATTGACACATGGAAGTTGTGAGGAGAAGAAGGGCTTGACCATGAGGAGATGGCCTAGTTTATTGACATGTGGCCTTTGGAGGCCTAACGATGCATCTCCAACTCCAATGATTATCTCCTAATGTCAAAATGTCTCCTAAAGGGGTGACGTCCTCTTGTTTTAGGGTTTTATTTTGTGTAAAAGTGAATTTAAAGATGAATTGTTTAATATTATTTATTTAAAGGGGAAATATTAGAGTTTTTGACCCCTAATCTTATGGTTTACACTAAAATTATGTGGACAAATTATGTTAGTGACATTTTGTATAAATAGAGATCATAAGATCTCATTTTATCATCATATCTCTCCCATTTGGAGAGGCCTTGGAATGAAATTTTCGCTATCTTTGGCTATTTTCTATCTTCTACTCTTGTGTTTGGCTACTTTCTTGGTTATTGGTTGGTGGAAGTGATGTTCTATCCTTGGAAGGCTCTTCTTTTTCTATTGTGATGGTTTGTCTTAGCACTTTTCCTTGAATTGGCAAGGCTTTTACTTTGTGCTATCATTTGTTATTCAAGTCAAGGTTATTTTTCTATAGCTAGGTGGGAAATATAAGGTCATACACCCCCACCTTAGCCTCCATCATTTTATTCTAAAGTATTTTCTACTTAACAAGGGTTTACTAAGAGACGTGTATGTGCATACACCTTCTTAGTCTAAACCCTAGCTAGAGATACTTGCTTTCGGGAGTAAGAGGATTTACACCCCAAAGGAGGTAGTACCTCTAGCTATTTATTTTCTTGACTCCATTAACCTAATCATTAAAGGAACTAGTCATCACTTGTTGCATTGGAGATATAAAAAATTTGCTTTGGGAAACGTGAAATTTCTTGATTTTGAAGTTGTTCCTAGTGGAATCAGATCTATGCTATAAATGTTTTCTTGAGCCACTAGGTCATTTCATTTCTCCAAGTATGTATTAATTCTATTACAAATTTAACCTATATTCATTAGGGCTGCATAAACCCTAACCAAATTTTTCAATAACTCCTAATTAAACTGTTGAACATTTTCTAAAATCTACCTACATAATCTACTAAGTACAGTGCATCTTTTGGCAAGTTTTGAGCAAGTTTTAGTGGTTGAATCTCTTATTGTAATAATAAGTTTGTTACATCCATAAGGCTGATAAATATCACTGCAGTAAGCTTTTTGTTTCAGCCTTTCTTTTTTGCTTAAGTATTGCTTCATCATTGTTGAGTTAAGCTACTTTTCACTAGCTTGTCTCTTGCTTGTTCAATTATACTTTTAGCACTTATTTTGCAGCCTTATTATCTCCTATATGATAATATATATCATTGATTATTGTTGCAATTAGGGAAAGCAATATTAACTTGCTTGTCCACCTAACATATTATATGCAAGTGTGTATTTTCTTGTTTCTCGGGTAGATACAATCACTTTTGTAGGTACCCAAAGATTCTAAAACTTTAAACCACCTGAAGACAAGTCATCAAAGCCAACTTCCTCCTCCATCATTGACCTTTAGGGGGATACTTCTCTTCCTTCCCTTCCATCCATCTCAATCCCTCCAAGGTCATCGGGATCGCTTCCCTAGAGTGACATATTCACCCTTGAAGCGCGAGACCTATATCAAGGTGGCATTGGGTATGGTGTCCCTTAGTTGTTTCCACTTGGTGGCTGGGTCAGGATTTTCCCAACCTACAACTGGTGCGATAACATTTTGACATATTTTTTGGGGAGGATTTTGAATCCTCTTTGTTCCCTAACGATACTTTGACGATTTTTCCTCCCAGAGCCTCTATCCCTTAGTTTTTCTGGTGACTCCATTGAAGAACGTTCCCTTTTCCACCCTTGATAAGTTTCCCTTGAATTTTGTTTGGTGACTCCACTTTCCACGAACCCACCTTTCCCTCTTTCCCTTTTCCCTCATTTGGTGAGACTTGATCTCACATGGAGACTCCATTGAGGTGTCTTTTTCAGTCAATGGAATTATGGGATTATGGGATGAACCCTCATCCAGAAATTGTTATCACTCAAAAATGGAAAAGGAAAAGGTTGCTAATAAATCTTTTGAGGAAATGATGAATCACATAAGAGAGTTATTTCATGCCCTAGATGATGAAGAAGTACTTGAAGGACAGATATATGAAGAAAGCTACCAAGAATATTCTAATGAAGATTCGGATGAGACATTTGATGAAGAATAATCGCTCATATATGCCCTTCCATTTGATGAACACATCTTGGCCTCTATTCCTCCCACACATCAAGAAGAGAACATGATGAGTTGTAATCCTTTTGAAGATCTTGATGACACTTTATTATATGACTTTGGAAGTGAAGAGGTATTAGAGGATCCCTTGGATGCGACAAATATTTCTAAAAAAAAGGCACATGAAGCACTTTGCATTAAGAATCAAGCCTCGTGTAATGAAGAGGCAATGGAGGAGCATGCTCATGAAGAGAAAAAAAATATTAATGAAGTGAAACATGTTGAGACATCATTATATTTGCTCCCTCTTGATGTAGTTGAGGTTGTCTAGCCGTGTTCTCCTCCTATTTATGAAGTTCAAGAAGAAACTAGCCTTAATGATGAATTTGAGGAGCCTATTGAATACATCCCTGCCTCTACTCCTCCTACACATGAAGACAAAGAGATGGTCACTCTTGTTGATGGTCTTGTGAGAGAACCTTTACATATGGTTGATAAGCATATAGAAAATTTTATACAGACTGGCAGATGCAGGTGGTATTTTGTTCGTCTCATTTTCGATAGAGACTCCATTTATGACATTGAGGGTAGCCCTCAAGAAAATGGGTTTGATTTTTCATCTTCATAGGACTACTTTTCATGCGTATATGATTCATATGTTTGGGAGCCTGATGATGACATGATTACAAATTTATTCGACTCTCAGCCACTTTCTTCCTCAATCTTGGTGGAATACGAGGACATGTCCACCTTAGAGCGATCAGAGGCTTACTCTACAAAGAGGAAGTACTTTCATATTGAGGATTTCTACAGGGATTTGGAGATAAAGAGGGCATGATTTTCTCTTCCTAGATCTGAGCCTATCCCTTACCTCATTTCCTCCTCTCATGGAAATCATGAGCTCTTCTCGGGACCTCTCATATCTGCTCGATCTTCGGGAAGCAACAATCATCTTCATGAGGATGAAGATGAGTCTTCGTCTACATATAGTAGCCCCCTTCATGGATGGATTGATCGAGCTTGTGGCTATCACTTTAGGGAGGATTCATTGCATGATCAAAGTTATGGATATTCTTTCCAGCAGGATTTCCTCCCTCCCACCCATCTACATGAGTTTCATTTCATGATTGATTATATATATATATGCTCATGATAATTATGTGCTTGACTTATCTTTGTTGTTTTACATAATCAAGCACAGGGGGAGATACTTTCATGGGATGATCCAATGATTTCATTAGTTGTATGAATTTACCTAACATCACCCATCACCTGATCTTCAAGGCCCCAAGGCCACAGCTAAGTAGGTAGGTCATATTGAGTTCCCTGCATTTTCATTTTGATTGCTCATATTAGTTTAGGTGAATTTCATTTTTCGGTACTTGCATATTGATTTCATGCTTAGTTTAAAAATTTTTGAAAAATGACAAAATTTTCTTATCTAGATTAATTTTTACTTTTTGTTTTTTATGTATATGGATGAAGGGCGATAGCACCACCCTATATGCTCTGATGCTTTTTTCTGATTTTTGGAAGGCACGGGTATACTAGGAGATGTTGTGGTTCTCATTCACTCTACGGCGAGAACATGTCCCCAAGTAGGAGCCATATGTTATCCCCATTTTGTGGGATAACTAAGGAGATTATGTCTCAAGGCCCTCAAATTACAGATATGGAGTGTCGAGATACTACATGACCAACAATGTCCACTTGCACATATGAAGACCTTTCTCACCACCACAGAGGTTAGGATTTTCAAGATGGCATCCACCACACCCAATAGCTTCCAGAAGGAAATGGGCCTTTCTCCATGAGGTACAAGTAAGGTATTATGGTGAGTGTCATTTCAATATTTTGAGGCATTTTGAGTATGTTGTATCTTAGACTACTTTAGATTTCATGATATATGCTTGGAAAATATGCCTTTTGCCTTGTTTCACCTTGGTGGTTAACATTGTGCACTAGTAAGTGGTTTTCCGCGGGAATGGGTTTGATACTAGGAAATCCCTTGAAGAGCCATCCTACAGTTCCCAACCATACTTACCACTTTCCATCTCTAACCCCTTCTCCCCCTCCCCCCCCCCCTTTTCCTTGTCTCTTGGGATTTTAGGCTGTGTTGACCCAAGAAGGGGTTGTCCCTCATTCTATGGGGAGAAGGGACTGAAGGCCCAGAGGGATTTTTTTTGGTTAAAAATATAAAATCCTATATACAAACCTTCCACATGCTTCACCCATGGATCCTCCGAGAAAGAAATGAAACACTTCTCTGTAAGAAAAGGGGGACCCACAATAATAAATGATTATGAATGATTAAAGGGTTAGTTGGAGGATAGGAGGTCTCATCATGAGCCATCCTATCATGATCATGGGTATCTAGTGGTATGACACTACCATCATCTGGTCACCAAGCTAGGGAAATGGCTCTCAGTTGCATGGCTGAGAGAAAGGGGGTATCATCACAAGCCATCCTTTTCATTTCCACGAGGTATTTGTGAGTGAAACTATCATTATATAGACACCACACCAAGGTAGGGACCTTCAACTCATCCTTAAAACATGAAAGAAACAAAGAATGGCAAGAGAATGGGCCTAGAAAAAGTGCATTGCAAACGAAAGTGACACACACCCTCTACAAAGGCACCCATGAATGAGACACTACAACCCCTTGTATGTCATGAACCCCATTCCCAATGAGTCTTGACCCATAACCACATCATCTACTTCACATGGGTTACAGAGGGATCGCTTTGGAAACACTCCTTGACCTAGGGAGACATCTACCCAATAGGACACCTTGCCAACCCTCCCATATCCAAGCTTGGCAAGTTGCAAAATGTATTTGAGAACTAATTTGTTTGACCAAGTAATCTTTAATGCACATGCCTAGGTGGCCCATTTATTGATTCGATTTACTCATCATGGTATTATGACTTGAGATCCTTGGAGGGTGTTCTTATTTGTCTTTGCAGGACCTAGTTGGTGGAAAGTTTTGGAGGAACAAGCCTAGCTTGGGCTTCCATGGGGCTTGAAACCCACAGGTTGAATGCCAAGGGCTCACATGCCATATGAGAGATATGAACCTTTAGAGGCCTAGAAGATGACTTGAGAGACATAACCTATCCCTTACATGCTAAACGTTTTTCCTAGAAGATGAAAAATGTCACATTTTGAGGCTTGACGTCACATAGAAGGGATAAGGTTTGGTGGTGAAGACATGGTACATTCACACATGGACGTTGTGAGGAGAAGAAGGCATTGACCATGAGGAGAAGGCCTAGGTGATTGACATGTTGCATTTGGAGGCCTAACGATGCATCTATAACTCCAATGATTTTCTCCTAATGTCAAAACGTCCCCTAAAGGGGTGGCGTCCTCTTGTTTTAGGGTTTTCTTTTGTGTAAAAGTGAATTTAAAGATGAATTGTTTAATATTATTTGTGTAAAGGGGAAATATTAGGTTTTTTGGCCCCTAATATTATGTGGACAAACTATGTTAGTGACATTTTGTATAAATAGAGATCATAAGATCTCATTTTATCATCATATCTCTCCCATTTGGAGAGGCCTTGGACTGAAATTTTCACTATATTTGGTTATTTTCTCTCTTGTGCTCTTGTATATGGATACTTTCTTGATTATTGGTTGGTGGAAGTGATTTGCTAGCCTTGGAAGGCTCTTCTTTTGCTATTGTGGTGGTTTGTCTTAGCATTTTTCCTTGAATTGGTAAGGGTTTTACTTTTTGATATCATTTGTTATTAAAGTTAGGGTTATTTTGCTAGATCTAGGTGGGAAGTATAAGGGAATCCACCCCCACCTTAGCATCCATCATTTTATGCTTAAGTATTGTTGATTTAGTAAGGATTTACTAAGAGAAGTATAAGTGCATACACCCTCTTAGTCTAAACCCTAGCTAGAGATACTTTCCTTGGGGAATAAGAGGATTTACACCCCTAAGGAGGTAGTACCTCGGCTCTTTCTTTTCTTGACTCTGTTAACCCAATCATTAAAGGCACTAGTCATCACTTGTTTCATTGGAGATATAAAATCGTTGCTTTGGGACACATGAAATTTTGTGATTTTGAAGTTGTTCCTAGTGGAATCAAATCTATTTTATAAATGCTTGCTTGAACCACTAGGGTGTTTCATTTCTCCAAGTATTTCTTACTGTTGTTACAAATTTAACCTACATCCATTAGGGCTGCATAAAACCCTAGCCAAATTCTTCAATAACTCTTCATTTAACTGTTGAAAATTGCCTAAAATCTGCCCACATAATCTACTAAGTACAACACGTCTTTTGGAAAGTTTTGAGCAAGTTTTAGTGGTTTAATCTCTTTCTGTAATAATAATTTTGTTATAGCCATAAGGCTGATAAATTCACAGCATTAAGCTTTTTGTTTCATCCTTTCCTATGTGCTTAAGTATTACTTCATCATTGTTGATTTAAGCTAGCTTGTCTCTTGCTTGTTCAATTATACTTTTAGCACTTATTTTGAAGCCTTATTATCTCATATACGCTAATATATATCATTGATTTTTGCTGAAATTAGGGATAGAAATATTAACTTGCTTTTACCACTTAACATAATATATGCAAGTGTGGCTTTTCTTGTGTCTCGGGAAGATACAATCATTTTTGCAGGTACCCAAAGATTCGACAACTTTAAACCACCTGAAGACAAGTCATCAAAGCCACTTTCCTCCTCTATCATTGACCTTTAGGGGATACTTCTCTTCCTTCCCTTCCATCCATCTCAATCCCCCCAGGTTCATCGAGATCTTCTCCCTAGAGTGACCTAGTCGCCCTTGAAGCGTGGCACCTATATCAAGGTGACATTGGGTATAGTGTCCCTTAGTTGTTGCCACTTGGTGGTTGGGTCGGGCTTTGCCCAACCTACAACTTGTGAGATAACACTCCTTTTCTGCTACTTATGTTATTGGTCTCTCTAGATTGTTTATAATGAATTGAAGAATTTATGGTTGATGTTGACTTCCCAAACACATTTTCTATCAATTGTTCCAGTTTACAAGCTTTTTCTTTTGGAAAAATGTTCTTTATCCATATGAAACCCTGACGTGATAATCCCTAATGTGCATAGCCCTTAACCATGTCAATACTATAATTCCAGTGAATATCAACTCAATGAGCCTTCAAATCCAACCTTCTAGAGATAACCTTTGATTTTCATGCATTCAGACCTTAGGGGCAAGAGAATCTTCCACTTCTGGCTCATGAAAAAAAAATATCTAAAAGAAGAAATATGCTACAACCATTAGAAGTTTGACATGCACTAAACATCTTTCCCCTATGTTCTAGTGCACATGCACTCTTACGAACCATACATTTAGTGATAGAAGTACCTTCCTAAGTTAGTGTTGTTAAGCCCTAATATTGGCTC
>ML791583.1:0-11487 GCA_009831015.1 Picea engelmannii | reverse complement strand
CTTGTACTTGAACATTTAAGTGGGGTAAAAGGAGGTTGCCCCCTCAAAGAGGCTTATTATCTGAAATTATCTCTTTTTCAAGGCATTGAGTACTTTTTCTGAGGTTTTTCTATGCTATATTGATATTTGGTTCTTAACAAGTGTTGTCCCAAATCCTCATTTTCCTAGAGATACTCTTTGACGAGAGATGTTGAAGTCACTACCTATCTTATCACACCCAAAGTAGCTACATAATTTCTCATGCACCTTCTTAATAGAAAGAATAAAACTACCTTGTGAAGCATGTATCTGCCCTTTCACAATGGGAGTTGCACATGAATGTGACCTTCATCTCAAGAGAAAGCATTACATTCAAGTGATTTTTTTTTATGACAATCGAACACAGATACTACCACTTTCATCCTTTATAATATTGTCACACAAACGATATTTTGTTGATGATGCTTGTTCCTCAAATAGTGATTCACTGAGTTATACTGAATTTATATCACAATATGGAATATATCCACATGTTATACTGAATTTATATCACAATATGGAATATATCCACATCTAAGTCATATCTTCCTAGTTCTTTCAAAGATTCCTCTAAAATCCCTTGCTCGTCTTCAAATTTATGTGTTGCGGTTTCCATTTCTATCAAATTATCTCTTATAAAATAGTCCCTTCACTGCCACATGTACGCTCCCTTGCCTCTGTTGTATGCTTGAGGCATACAAGTTGAAAATGGCATTCACATGTAATAAATACCACATAACATCAATGTTTGCAAAGATTGCAAATGAATCTGCTTGGGTGTCCCATTAAAAAGGTTGATCGTGCTCCTAGCTTGTTCAATGACCAGCGCACAAGATGTTGAAATATCATCGGGTGCAAAAATGAAACGTTTAAGTATTTTTGGCCTACTAAATTTATAGAGGATTTATTTTCTGCTTCACTACTGAAACTAGATGCCTTCACGGAAAGCAATATTGCTTCTTTATAAGGTAGTTCCTCATGTGAGAGAAGTGGCATCTCGTAGAGAGTATCATAATGTTTTCATGCTAATGCACCCATTGGAAACCAGTCAATTGTTGCAAAATTCACAACCTCTCTAGTTGAATCCTACATGATGTGCTCGAGGAAAAGTGATAACAAACTCGCCAGGTTTTTGCATAGTTTATAAACCGGGACTCCATTCTCATATAGAGACTTTGAAGGAAACATTGTCGTCTTCCCTATAATAATTTCCATAGACAAGAAGAAGCTTCTAATATGTGATTTGCATTCCTTTTGATACACAATGACCAAAGAAAAGTGACTTTTCAGATTCATAACATTGATATATATATAGTAACAAGATTTACTTGATTTACTTGAGCAATCTTTGAAAAACTATAAAAAAAGAAGTCTCTTTATTAATCCTGCAATACTTCAAAAAATGCTTGATGCGACCATTTTTTTACAAAAGAAATACCAAAGAATATTTTCCTAAATATTGAAGGTAACTGCCAAAGAAGAATTTCCCAGAGAAACTGTTGAATGTAGCAAGCTTCCAAACCATAACTGCGAAAGAGAATTGCCAAAAGCAATCTGGAAAAAAAAAAAAAAAAAAAAATGCTATGAGAGAACCCACCAAAAGATAATTTTCCCAAAGACACCTTCTCAATATAGAACCTGCCAAAGGAGAATTTCCCAAAGAAACCTTCTCAATATGGAACCTACCAAAGGAGAGTTTCCCAAAGAAGCTCTCCAGACATAGTGCCAAAGGAGCACTACCCTCAGTGATCTTTCAAGATGTAAATGCCAAAGGAGAGTTTCCCAAAACTAATTATGCAATCTATGAAGGGATGCAAAAGTGTCAAAAGTTGACCCATTCTTAATAAGCATTATCAACCAAATCAAGCATTCAATTATAGATATCAACCTTGTTATTTTCACCCTGATGATGTAGCTTCCACATCATTCTATCCATATTTTGAGCCCATACAGTCCCGAGTGTTGTAACCTCTCTCTAATACCAAGTGTAACGTATCTCTTGCATTAGGTCATCAGAATAGGGTCTAATATCCAATTTTATCGGATGTTTCCTAGGTTACAATATATGATATAGTGTTATATTGCAATCAAGGAATGTTTAACAAGATTTAAAGACAAACAATTCTTTGCACACAAAAAGAATAAATGAAGGCAATACATTTATGTAGTTGTCTTAAGTTATACTGGAAAAGAAATAAAAATTAGTCAGGATGTTCATACGTAGTTTAAGAAGTTCCATTGATCTTGCCAACTTTGTGATTCATTTTTCTTGTTTTCTTATTGACCTTTTTCACATGGGTTAGAGTCCCTGAAATTTTTTTCTCTTAATATTATTGAAGTTATGGCATGTTCATTATCAAACGATATTGGATTCACTTGCTAATCCAACTTAGCAGTCTAATATTTTCTAAGGTTAGAAACAACATGAATGGCATCGGTAGCATTTGTCTTGAGTAACTCATTAGAATCCTTTTTATTGGGTGCTAAGAGGTTCCTTATCATAGTGGATTTTTGCAATCAATCACACAATATCTATAGAAACTACAAGAATGAAACATGAGAAACAAAATGACAATAACATCCAAAGCCATCTTATACAGAAAGCGTGTACCAATACATAATTACATATCAGACTTTTTCAGCAAAACTGGCATTGTGACCTAAAAGTTGTTTAAACAGTGGCTCCCCTCTTTCTAATGCTGAAAATTTAAATAGGAAGCTTACATAAATCCTCTGCATAAGAGTCAAAGTTGAATTTTCACTCGATGTATTTCAACACAGTTCAACCTTCACAATAATATTAAAATGACTGTTTCATATACTTTCAGCATACTTGGTCTTTTTGTGAAATATATTATTAAATCTAAAAACAAATCAGACCTTCATATTAAAGACAACATTGAATCCTATAGATGTCATTTGTATACTGCATAAATCTTGATGAGAATGAATCAACCTAGACACTAAAGCAAGCCTCAATTGTCTTCACCCAGCTGAAAATATATTCCAATGACAATAAATGTCAAGTGAAAAGCATGCTTCTAATATTTGATAGTTGTGTAGAATTCCCCAAGATTTCTGCACTTTAGAAAACCAATTACCAGGATTTCAAGGTGATTGAGTGATAATAAATGAGAAACATTTCTTCTTAAACTCAACATTTAATTTATTCTAACCATGGTTACAGGTTGTGATTATATGAGTCATTCTCAACCGAAGTGTGGTCAGACAACACTGTCCCTAAAAAAAGCTCGTATTGACAGAGTATTACATGAATTTCAATTTGTAACCAAACAACTGCAACAATGAAGGTAAGATGAGGTAACGGCGTTGAACAAAAGAATCCCCATAGCAAGAGCTACATGCATTCCAACCAGAGTGATGCAATCATCACCTAAATGAGGCACAGGAAACATATGCACTACCTTTGAATAGGAGGGTGACTTTGGGTTCACATCTATCGTAGCTAGACAGTCGAGATTTACCCAACCAATTATTTTTATGTAGCTCTACCAATTGCCATAAAATAGGAAGTCAAGAACAAGACATGTGACTATAGGAGTGTTCTCGATTTTCAACAAGCATATGTTAAGGACAAAAACATATGCATTCTTTGACTTCTGGGCATTTTTCCAGAATTGGTGTCAAAAGACTATTTAAAACCATAAAAACATCCTTTGAAACTTTCAAAATTTGGGATTCTCACAATGAATCACTCAAACCATTTTCACACAATCAAAATATGTACTTGTGACCATTAGCAATCATACAAGAGCTATGCATATATATATAGTGAGAACAAGAGCTTGTTTCCCTGTACAACATGAAGTATAGTTTGATGATCTTGGGTTTTGCTACGCGATCAGGTGATTACTGATCTCTATGAGCAAGGTAAGCCATACATAGGGTTGCGACTACCTAGTTTTTATTTACACCATCATATATTCTTGTGTTTGGGTCTCTCATTTCTAAACATTCTTTTGGGATGAATGTGTTGTTTATAGTTTATATATAAGTATCCTATCTAGTAAGTTCAACAAGGTTAGTGAAATTAGTGCAACATTACTTTCAAGTCTTATTTTCTACTCTTCCAAAGAACAAAACATTTCACATATTTAATTCCTTCCAACATTTTTCAAAATTTACATGCATTCCATTCTTGAGTTTTAAATATTCAACAAAAGAAACTGAACTATATGTTATTGTGTGTCATATAATGCATGGTCTTATGCATGGGAAATGAAAAATATCCATACTAATCCCATGATCCAGATTGGATCATTACATTATTTTTCATTTATCTCGATGCTTTATGGGTGAAAAAATTGAGGAATCAACTTGTAAAGCCACTTTAGTGATTGGTCCAAATTTGGAAATTTGGGTCCAAAAAATTATCTAAAATATTATGAAGCCATTTTGAGGCATCAAATGACACTTTTTATGGTCCAAACCTTACTATGGATCCATCCTCTATATTATACACATCAAAACCTTTCCAACGGTGCAAGAATCACCTCAATCAAAGTTTTTATGTGAAAGGTATGTCTCCCGCAAGTTGACCCATTGTATTGATCACCACGATGAGAGTGGATGCCACATCAACCTCCATTACTTAAACATTTTGGGCTATTCATGTAGTCGATTTTCTAAGAACATTATAGAAGTTCCAAAACCTTATCACAATTGAGGGTTGACGAATTCAAAACCCTACCCCTATATGGATATCGAGCTATATTAAATACCTGGTTGCTAGGAGGAGAAAGGGTTCCATTCTATGTTATTGTAATTCATTCCATAGTAGAGAAGAACAATCAGGAGTGGGAAATTAGAGAGCATAACAGAGGGGGTTAATGTTCTATAGCAGCCTAACAGGACACAGGTCTCAGGTAACTCCATAGAGAGTGCATCCTTCTTTGTACTTGCATTATTTCCATACCAAAGAAAACAAAGTAGAGAAGCCTCACCTTCTAGCTGGGTTTTCTCTCATAAGGGTTTCCTAGAGAAAATATTTATGTTATTTTGTGGATGGTGTGTGATTGTATTTTATTGTTCTCTATTTTACGTATTTTATCTATTTCATACATAAGAAGAAAATTAGTAACTAAATATTCTGGAATCTTAAGGAATTTAACCTTCATAGGTAGATTTCAGTTTTATTTATCAGATTCGTTGTGACGAACTGTTCTAGTGGAATATCCACGAAAATTTATAGATTGTATTGGTATCATAGAAGGTTTTGTTGGGGTATTTGTGGAAAGTTGCAGGGATCTAGAAAACGGTTTAGGAAGAAATTCATAGAACCCTAACCATGGTAGACGAGTCTATTCATAACAACCCTTAAGATCCAACAGAAGAGAGATTTGAGAGGTTGTAAGCACATGTCACCAATATCAACCGCAATATGAGCCCCATCATGTCATCTCTAGAAAGCAAGCTCAGACTATTTCGAGATGATGGAGGCTCTAACTCAAAGATCATATCAGAGGGGAGATAGGGAGATCGGGAAGACCCAAAAAAGGTCTTCCAGAAAGAACCCGAGAAAGAGAAACCAAGTTTGAGTGTTGTTAACCCTTCACAATCCTTATTCACGATGGAAGTGAAAGTCAACATAAATCCATACCAAGGTGAGATCTATGCATTAAAACTAAATCATTGGTTGCAGTAACTAGAATTTTATTTTAGTGTTCACCATATAGATGAAGAAAAAAATATGCTAGATTGAAGTTAGAGGGCCATGCTTTAACATGGTGGGAAATCCATACAGAAACACTTAGGCTGGAGGGTGATCTTCCAATAAAAAAGTGGGAGGAATTCAAAAACCTCATCAATTCCCACTTGTATCCTATCGGGAATGTAGAGGACTAATGGATCCAATGGCACTACTTCAGGAAGAGGCAAGGGAAGAATGTACATGAGTACACCAATGAGTTCAAAAGGATTTTCATCATGTTGGGTATCTCTCCCAACAAACTAGATGTACTCCTCAAGTATCTGGGGGGTTTACATATTCATCTACGAAAGAAGGTTATTCTCTTCAAGCCATGGATAGTGGATGAGGCATATATACATGCACAGTATTTGGAAAACATAGGCCACAATAAATGGCAATCAAGCGGTTCCAAGAAGAAAGAGCACCAAGAAGATTCCAAGGAGGGGAAGAAGAAGTGGAAAGGGGGAACTAATAATAAGATGGTATCCATTGCACATCAGTGCAAGGATCCTAGTAATTATTGCAACCATTTCAATATTGATGGTCACACCAAGAAAAAGTGTTGGAAACTACATCCAAAGCTAAACCCGGAGAATAACAAGAAGGACAGAAAGAAAAAGAAGCTTCTAGTCACATATTTGAGCAATCAAGTTGAAAGTAGCTCTGATGTAGACAAAAATATTGTCTTCACATCTATGCAAAAGGAGGTGAACCTGAGTAGCCTTCATCACTAGGAAGAGAAGGAGATGACCAAGCTCTTCCACATCAAGATTCAGGTCAAGAATACCAAGATAGATGCTTTGTTCAACTTTGGTTCACATGCTAATATCATAGCAACGAATATGTTCAGCAATGTTAGGTTGGACGTTCAAGATCATCCAAGCCCCTATCCATTGGGTTGGGTAAAAAAGGATGCAAAGATCAAGGTAACAAAGAAGTGAAAGATTAAATTTGTTGTAAGTGTTGATTTTATAGATGAAGTAGAATTGGATGTAGTACCACTGGATGTATGCAGAGTAGTGTTGGAAGACCCTACATGTATATGATGGATGTTATCTTCATGCGGAGATCCAATCAGTACCACCTCATCAAGGATGGGAAATCCTTCATCATCAATGTGCACAAAGGAAAATCAAAAATTTCACTAGTAAGTGCCAATCAAGCTAAGAAATTGATCATTTCTAGCAAGAAATATTTTTTAGTTTTCTTAAGAGAAAATAAGTTTGATGTTTACTCAATAAAAGTAATGGAATCCCTGGAGGGTTGTACTAAATATAAAAAATAAAAAAAACATCATTTAGAGGAGCCACTACAGGCATAGAGAGGAGTGTTTCAAGATCCTAAAGGGATACCACCCAAGAGAGATGTGGAGCATGAAATATAGATATTTCCAGACTCCCCGTTATCGAATATTGGGTTATATAGATGTATTTTCTAAAAGAAAATGAAGTGAAGAAGTTGTTGTAGAATGGTGTGATTCGACCAAGCACCTCACCTTGTGGGTCACCTATCATAATTGTACCAAATACGGATGGGACTTGGCGAATGTGTATCAACTACAGGGAACTGAACAAGATTTCATTGAAGAATAGGTACCATTTTCCCAAGATTGATGAACTATTGGACCAACTGCAACATGCCAAGTACTTCACTAAGATGGATTTGAAATGAGGGTATCACTAGGTATGAGTCAAAGAAGAAGATACCTGGAAGACTGCCTTCAAGACAAGGCAAGGTTTTTATGAGTGGTTGGTTATGTCATTCGGATTACACAACACACCAACTACATTTATGAGACTAATGAATGATTTGTTACACCCTTATCTAGATTAATTTGTTATTTTATATTTGGAAGATATATTGGTTTATAGTGCTACTTGGGAGGAGCATATCTCACATCCTATGCAAGTGTTAGAGACCTTGAAGAAGCACCAATTGTTGGCCAATATCAAGAAATGCATTTTTTCTAAACAATGTTTGGTGTATTTTGGGTATGTGATCAATAGAGGAGAGCTCGAGATAGATCCCGCCAATATGGAGGCCATCATGAAATGGTCAGTTCCTACAAATTTCAAAAAAGTTAGCAGCTTTGTTGGGCAACACAGTAATTGAGGAAGTTCATAAATTTGTTTTCAACAATATCTACACCACTCCATGCAATAACCACAGGAAGTAAGAGATTCCAGTGGGGCAAGAAACAAAAAAAGGCCTTTTATGAGCTGAAAAGAAAGATTAGTCAAGCACTACTGCTCACGCTACCAAACTTGCAGAAGCCCTTCAAAATGGAGACATATGCAAGTGGGTATGAAATGGGAGTAGTCCTAATGTAGGGAGGAAGGCATGTCTACTATCATTTTGAACTATTTCATGGGGAAGTCCTCAAATAACCGACCTATGAAAAGGAGCTCTATGACTTGGTACAAGCTGTCAAAAATTGGAAGCACTATCTGATGAGAAAGGATACGATCATCCACACAGATCACCAACTGCTCTAGTATTTGCAAGCCCAGAGTAAGTTACAACAAACCAGGCACTACAAATGGAATCGGTTCTCACAACATTTTCATTTGGTCATAAAGTATAACAAGGGTAGCACAAACAAGTTGGAAAACATGATTTCACAGCCACCCACGTCCAAGATTATAGCTTTGGGAACTCTGATGCAGATGGAGCCTTTTACCCATGATGCATACAGAGAGGCATACATAGAATATGAGGACTTCAAGGAGGTGTTTAAACATCTACAAGGCCAAATTAATATAGAAGAAGGTGACAACAAGGATAACTATCATTTCCATAATGGTCTACTCTACAAGTTCAACAAGCTTTGTGTTCCTAAAGGTTAATGATTGCATCTTATTAAAGAGGCTCACTCCTCCAAGGTCGCAGGACATTTCAGTGTTTGGAAGATAGTTTACAACTTACAGAGGTATGTGTACCATCCCAAGATGCAAGAAAATGTAGCATGACATATTAGAGGATGAATAATTTTGTGTACCATCAAGCCCGGTAACAGGAAGCACGGTCTATACCATCCCTTACCTATACCCACTTGACCTTGGGAAAGTGTTTCCATGGATTTTGTGGGAGATTTACCGACAACTAGGAAGGGACATGACTATTTATTTGTGGTAGTTGACATGTTCAACAAAATGTGCATTCTCATGCCTTGTAAAAAGACCATCAAGGGACAAGAAGCAACAAACATGTTCTTTGAACAGGTCTTGGTGCAATTTGGGATTCTGAGGAGAATCATGTTAGAAAAGGACACCATATTTCTCAATGCCTTCTAGACTACATTGTGGGAGAATATGGACACTAAGTTCAAGAGGTCTACAACATTCCATCCATAGACAGATGGGCAGAAGAAAGTAGTCAACAAGACTTTGGTGCAGCTTTTGAGGGGTCACAATTAGAAGCATTTGAAGACCTAGGATGAAAATATGATCTATATACAACTCTTTTATAACAGAGTAGTCCAGATCTCTATTGGTAAGTCACCTTTTGAAATGAGCTTTCAATATTTTCCACTTTCACCCTTATATGTTGTATATGGACAACATGGAGGAGGGAGGGAGGACCTCACAAGAGATCCATTAAAATCATAAAAAAAATTTGAGAAGATCAGACAGGTCCATTTACAAGTACAAGAGATGTTGAAAAGGTCAAAAAAAGTACAAGGCTAGACATGACCAACATACAACATAGAGAACGTTTAGAGTGGGAGACAGAGTATGGTTACAATGGAATAAAGAAAAACTACAGTATCCTGGTAAGAAGATCAAGGATCTATGGTATGGTCCTTTTGAGGTATTGGAAAAGGTGGGAGATAACACCTATAGACTCAGTCTACCCCCATACAAGCGCATTTACTCAGTAGTGAATGTGGATAGTATCAAACTCTATGATCCCTCCATGTTGGATTAGGAGGAGGAGTAGATCCTACCTTCCACAGAAGATTTAGCACTAGATGCTCAGGTAGAGTTGAAAGAGGACACAATTTTGCAAAAGTGGTCCAGAACTACAAGACAAGGGTAGCATGACCTTCTCCATGTTGGGTTGAAAAAAGAACTTCCAAGTAAACCAAAGTGGTACTCTAGGGAGAACGTAGAGAAAAACATTCCTCTCCTCATTCATTAAATATTTTGGGGAGAAAAATACTTTTTAAGTGGGGAGGTATGATCTAGATTGGATCCTTATATTATTTTTCATCTATCTTGATGTTTCATGGGTGAAAAAACTGGAGGACTCAACTTGTAGATCCATTTCAGCGGCTGGTCCAAAATTGGAAATTTGGTTCCAAAAAATTGTCTAAAATATTTTGGAGCCATTTTGAGGCATCAAATGAAACTTTTTGTAACCTAACTTCCCCTTTAGTTCTCTTAAAGGGGTGGGGTATCAAAATTTTTGTCTTTTTCTTATCCATATTGAAGCCTATTATCGAGAGCACCATTGTCTTTTGCTCGTCAAGAGCATTCCAACGTCTGTAACCAAACTCCAATACAAGCTTTGGATCAAACGTTATGGCCTCTTAAAGTCTGAGGCCTTATTGTGAAATCCCTCTCACGCCCACATGGATCCCATGGGGAAGCCATGTGGCATCCATGTGGCCCATATGGCTCATACATGGTTGTTGATGTAGCTAATGACACAGAACTCACATGGTAATCCACCCACCAAGGCCCTCGGCTCATCTGCACTCAACACCACTCGACTTACACTCTGTTGATACTCGATATGTTGATATCGGGCTATCGGGTATTGGTCATTTCAACACCACCACATCACAAAACTATCGATAGGTGATATGTCGATAGTTTAATTGGCACCCTGGACACGTGGCCCAAATTGGGACCCACCACCTAGCTTGACACACGACACATGTAGATTGGGACCCTCCACGCCTTAGGATTTTATTTATTTAATACACATTATTGTTAATTAATCCTCATTAATTTAATATCCCACGCAATGACATTTTTGGCTTAATATATTTCATCGGCCTCGTAAATACCGAGAGTTTACTTTACCCCAGGTGTATTACTATCACTTGCACCTTATTTAATTGTTTGTAAGTGATTATTATAATTCAGGGGGTTTAATATTATCATTTTTATAATATGTTACACCGACCTCCACGTATACAACTCAACAGACGCTCTAGAATTTAATATTATTATTTTATATCACCTTCAGTTCTCAATCTCCCGGTACCCGATATTCTGGTGGTGATTCCATGTTATAATATTGTATCAGCCCTCGATATATCGCTTAAACCCCCCACTCATTCACTTCCCCATCACCCGGTACCAAATACTCTAGTGGGGATTCAATATTATAATATTATATCGGCCCTCATTATATCGCTTATCACACGCTCACTTACTTCCCCATCATTTGATACGCGATATTCCAGTAGGGGTAACATAGATCTCTCTGAGATTACAGAGTTGACCTCTGTATAGTGCGAATTCTCATGACTAGTAAACTTAGCAAAAAATATTCATTTTCCCATAAAAAGGAAAAATTTTGAGCTTTTTCGTTCACATGCCTGGGATAGAATTTTATAGTTTTTAATATTCCTATTCTTAATATTCAACTTATTAAGACAATAAATCATAAATTTGGGAAAATTACTAGGAGTTACCAACCTCCCTTCACCAAGCAAATCTCGCTCAGGAAACAAATTAAAATATATAAACACATGTATCTATTTATCTGAGTTTCTTTCCAAAAAATTAAATCTCTTGGAAATCAAA